>ONZH01000732.1:0-103232 GCA_900303285.1 Rhinella marina | reverse complement strand
CCGTTGAGAAGATCCATTGGATAAGCGGCGCCCAGACCCAGTACTTAAATGTGAATTATTCCTTCGGATGGGAGTCCCAGTTCAGTCCTTGGATTAATCTACTGAATTTCTATTCAGTCATTGCTTAGTAAAATCGGTTTCTGGGAAAGCTGGGTGATAAATGCTGCAGCCGCCACTGAGGACGGCCAAATTATCACTGCCTGGCTAGGCACACTTGCCGTGCAGGAGTCTGGAAAAGCTGTACTGGCAGCTACATTGGTAGTCACCCAGCTTTCCCAGCCCGTCTGTTCCTAGCTGTTATATACAAGGGCACCATTCTGGAAATACTATTCCTGCATATGGGGCATTTTTTTGGGCTCTCGGGAAGGGCCTGGTAAGCACTGGTAACAGGAGCAGACATGCCCGCACTCCAGGAAGACACAGGACTTCTGGTGACTGAGGCAAATGCTGCAGGCGTTGCGAGCCTCCTCGTCTTCCCCATCTTGACCCCTGGCGGTGGCCTCCTCGAACTCCCTCTGCAGCTGCTGCAGACGTTGCTTCTCCTTGTGTTTCCGGTACTGGCGCCGCAGGATGAAGAAGAGGGTGACACACGTGGCCACCCCGCAGATCAACGTCAGGATCTTCCAGAGCCGGACCTGAGACTCCTGACGCTGCACCAAGGAGTCATAATCCAGGCTGCTGAGGAAGTACAGCATCCCGGCCTTGGGCGGCTGCAGTTTTAAGATTTTGTTGTCTAGGACCAGCTCGCCCACACCCGTTACCGTGGCCCCGATTTTCAGCATCTCCTCCGTCTCCTGGATGCCCTTCGGCCTCTCCCCTGTAATGAAGTGTCCTACCACGTTGGTGAAGGACTGTACGGCGGGGTGGAACTTCTCGTACACCGTCTCCAGGTCCAGCTCCGCCGCATCTAGGGGTTTAATTATGCGGATGGATGGGCCGGGGTCGTCACAGTCGTCTCGCGTCAGATCAAAGGGCACGGTGTTGGTTCTCTGGTGGATGACCTTCTCTTGGTCGTTCCTATAAGAGACACAGGCCGAATGCACGGTTATTACTGCCGCAGTCACTGCATCTAAAGTCCAGACCCAGCTTTTCCAGACTCCAGAATCCTTGTATGTACTACTACTGCAAAATTGGGCAAGTGAAGCCTGGGAAAGCTGGGTGACATCACATATATTTAGTATTAACCAAGCTTTACTGCTCTCCTGATGGGTCCTATGTGCAGTACTGTAGCCGCAGTAGATTCTCTGCTCCTATACAACTACACAGATAGGCAGACATGCTTTTCTGGAGCCTGGTGAAGCTGGGTCAGCATCTACCATGACCACTTTGACTATAACCCAGCTTTATCAAACCCGGCTAGTTATTCACGGAGACACAATCTTCTTCCCGTTCTATTGCATAATGATGCAGCTTGGCCTTTCAGGTGTCTAGGAAAGCTAGGTAACCATCTCTGAGGCAGAAATAATAGCAGATCCATTGCTGTCAAACTCCTGAACATTTAATGAGCTGTGATGCATTGCATGCACCTCTACTGCTGCTTAAAAGGGTATTCCCATCATAGACAATGGGGGCATATCGCTCGGATATGCCCCCATTGTCTGATAGGTGCGGATCCCACCTCTGGGACCTGCACCTACAACGAAAACGGAGCGGGGAGCTATGTGCCTGGAGGACCCCAGGTTTCCCACGGTCCGTCCACCACCAAGCGCTGCTCCCATACAAGTGAATGGGAATGCACCGAGAATGTACGGCCCCTGCTCCCATTCATTTCTATGGGGCAGACGGAATTTGCCGAGCCAGTGCTTGGCTATTTTCAGCGGCCCCATTGAAATTAATGGAGGGCGGCTGCGCATGCACAGCGCACCCTCAATTCACTTCTTCTCTCCGTTCTCATTGTAGGTGCGGGTCCCAGAGGTGGGACCCGCACCTAACACACAATGGGGGCATATCATAGTCATATGTCCCCATTGTATGTGATGTTAAAACCCCTTTAACTTGGCAGCTTTGCCTTTCAGGAGTTTAGAAAAGCTGGAGCTTTAATAGCAGTTATATTAGTTGTCACTCAACTTTCCCGAACTCCTGAATGGCCAGTCCAATGCATTATTTGGTGATACATCCTCTGCTCCCCTACTGCTGCATAACCAGGCAGATTGGCTATTGAAGAATCTGGTAAAGCTGGGTGATCTGTGTCGAGACTACGATGAGTATCATCCAGCTTTATCAGAATCCTGAAAGGTCAATCTGTCTGGTCAGGCACTGGGACGTCCTCTGCTTATCCTTCCTCTACAATGTGCCTTGGAAAAGCAGGGAGAGATGACCTCTGTGGTCCCGGTAATGGCCGTCACCTACTTTTATCACACAGTTGAGACCTACTGATCCATGACTTTCTGGAGCCTGAGAAAGCTGGGTGACAAAGGCTGAGGGGCTGTAGTGGCAGTCATACAGGTCGTCACCCAGCTCGGCAGAAGAGGACGACTCGTGAACCTGTGTTTACTGAAGATCTGTCCGTTTTACAGGAGACGCGCTTTGATTATTTGCCGAGTTTCGGCAGACGGCAGATAGCGCGGGGCACGTGTCAGGTGACTGCACCTGGGGTGATAGCGCAGGAAGCGTGCCGGCCGTATCCTAGCAAAGCAGGTTTTAATGATTAACGAGTGTGACCAGGTCCGGCAAGACAAGCGTCTTATCTGTGCGCAAATCTCCTCGACATCCGGACAGCTGCTTCCTGTACACAAAGTACATACAAACGGAAAGACGGCAAAGAAAGAGTTAAGCTGCAGGAAGGCTTTATTAAAGACACAGTACCAAATATAATGTGTGGTCCTGAGTCGTCTTCTTCTGGCAGCTTAAAATCTGTGAGAAATTAGGTCGGTTCTTGGAAAAGCTGGGTGACAACCAATACAGCCAACAGGACCGCTCCCACGCAGGTTGTCACTTACCTTTCCCACAATCCTGAATGGCATCCCTCACAGATCCACTATACAAATGCAATAGGAGTTCAGAGGAAATCAGAGGACCTTTCCTTTAACCCTTTCATACCGGACCTAAAAAAAAGGCCTGAATGTCTAGGCAACTTTTTGTGATTTTGTGCACGTAGTGGTTTAGTGACCCTAGTTTTTTTTATTGTTTTTTTTTGTTTTGTTTTTTACTTGACACTTAGGACTTTTTATTAAAATGGCTTTTTTAGAGATTTTTTTTTTCTTTAATTTAGAAGAAAACCGCTAATTCTTATTAACAAGTAATTTTTTTAAAAAAATTATAGCTTTTTATTTCTTAAATATTAAAACTGACACAAAAATTAATTATTGCAATGGGTTCCCTATTTTGTGGCGATCGATTTCATATATAACACATATATAGGTTTGCGTGAATGGTGATAGTTTCTGTTAGCAACTGCATTTTTAATTTTTATTTGTATATTTTATTATTTTATTTTTTATTCATATTTTTATTGATTTTTGGCACATAATATGTCCCCCAGGAAGTCATTAACCCTTTCACCCCCGGAGGTTTTTTCGGTTCTGCATTTTCGTTTTGCGCTCCCTGCCTTCAAACAGCCATAACTGTTTTATTTTTCTGTTCACATAGCTGTATGAGGGCTTGTTTTTTGCGGGACAAGTTATACTTTCCAACGCCACCATTTAATATTGCATATGGTGTTGTGGGAAGCGGGAAAAAAATTCCAAATGGGATGAAATTGCAAGAAAACCGCTATTCAACTACAGTTCTACGGGTTTCTTATTTACAGCGTTCGATGCGCATTAAAACTGATCCGTTACTTTCATTCTACTGGTCAGTACGAATCCGGCAATACCTAATATGTATAGTTTTTCCTGCGTTTAGATGGTGATAAAATAATTAGAAAGTTGCCCTTTTTTTTTTTTTTTTCCCTTCTCATATCTTGACCCCTATAACTTTTTGGTATTTATGTGTATGGACCTTTATGGGGGCTCATTTTTTTGCGGGGTGATCTGAAGTTTTTATTGATACCATTCTGGGGTGTGTATGACTTTTTGATCACTTTTTATTAAATTTTTTTTAGAAAAAAAAAGCGACAAAAAACGGCGAATCGCTATTTGGACGCTTTTTTCCGCCACACAATTCGCCGTATTGAAATTTTTTTTTATATTTTAAAAGTACGGGCGTTTTCGGTCACGGTGATACCCATGATGTCTATATTTATTGTTATTTAGGTATTTATTTTTTACTTATACGGAAAGGGGGGTGATTTGAACTTTTATATCTTTTTTATTTTTTATATATTTTTTAACATTTTTTTTTTTTATTTTTTTGTGATTGTTTTAAAGCTCAAATATGAGCACGGCATCAGAAGGCCCTGGAAGTCGCCGCTGATGGAGGTAAGAAGCGGCAAGTCTCTGCTGTTAGAAACAGCAGAGACTTGCCGGCCATGACGCCCTCCGCACCCGCAAGCGGGCGTCATGTCCCCGCACCGCCCGAGCGCCGTACATGTACGGCGCCGGTCGGGAAGGGGTTAAAAGACCTCTGGAGGACACTGGAGCTCCAGTTACAAGGGAAAACAGCATCCTGTGGGGGCATGACACACAGGCAGAGGTGATCAGGGTGTGCTGAGACCCTGCAGCTCTGCTCCTGCCCCAGACATCCCCAGCGGGACTAACCTCCCTGCGCTCCTGCATCGATCTCCTCCCGGCACAGGAGATGGCAGAAGTGGTAATAAACCGCTCCTGTCTTCTCCTCAGGGTCCCCGCTGTGTCTCACAGCAGGGGCCCGACCTGCTCCTGATAGATCGCCGAGATTAAAGCGCTACCTGAACGTTTATATACCTGCTATCTGCACAGGGTATATGCAGATAGAATGTATATAGACAGTGGGCAGTCGGGAAGGGGGTAAAATCCATCATGGGGGGCAGACACAAGACTCACCAGAGGTGGGTGGTCCTGTTCCAAACCATCTTGTGTTCCTTTAAGGAGAGTCTGTGGATGACGCCTTTGCAGTTCTCGACAAACTGACTGCTCAGAGACTCCTTCACCGACCTCACGACCCCTGAAACATAATGAATATAAAAAGATATAAGACACGGCCAAAACAACGCTGACCCATGGAGGCCTCTGAGGTGTCCTGTGGTATCTGGCGGCAGATCCTACAAGTTTCTCGGTGCGGCCTCCATGGATCAGACTTGTATTTCCAGCACAAATCACAACCATATTGAGATCTGGGGAATTTGGAGACAAGTCATCACCTTCATCTTGAACTGTTTTCGCAGTGTGGCCAGTACATTATCCTGCTGAAAGAGGCCACTGCCATCAGGGGGCACCACTGCCATCAGGGGAGTACTTGTGTGTATAGTGTTTAGGTATGTGTCATGTCCACATGATGCCAGAACCCAAAGTTTCCAGAAGAACATTGCCCAGATCTTTCATTAGTGCACCTGGTGCCATCACTTCTCCAAGTAAGTGACGCACACACTCAGCCGTTCGCATCATGTAACGTGATTCCTCAGACCAGACCACCTTCTTCCATTGCTCTGTGGTCCACTATGGTGCCATTATAGGCATGTTCAGCAGTAGATGGAACTCTGAACAATCTGCAGCTACACAACAAGCTGCGATGGTCTGTGTGATCTGACAACTTTCTATCACAGCCGGCAGTAACGTTGTCGGCTATTTTCTCTACAGTAGCTCTTCTGTGGGATCGGACCAGATTGGCTAGTCTTGACCCTGCGGCTGGTTCACTGGTTCTCCTTCCTTCATCTACTTCTGGTAAGTTCTAACCCCTACATAACAGGAAGACCCCCACAGGACCTGACATTTTGGAGGAGCTCTGACTCAGTCGCCTAGGCATCACAATCTGGTCCTTGTCACAGTCGCTCTGATCCTGACACTTGCCGATTCTGCCTGCTTCCAACACATCAATTTCAAAAGCGGACAGCTCGCTTGCAGCCTAATCTATCCCACCCCCTGACAAGCGCCATTGTCACCAGATAATATTATGCACACACCCCTGTCAGTGGTTTAAGGCTGTGTTCACACATAACTCAGTGGTGCATATTTGGCTGCAGTTTTCCACATTGCTGAAAAGCCACACCGTGGCCGCAATGTGTGAATTTATAGGGTCTATTCACACTCCCGTATTTCTGGCTACGCATCTGTTCTGCAAATTTGCGGAACGCGTGCGGACCCATTCATTTCAATGGGGCTGTAAAAGATGCGGACAGCACACCGTATTCTTGTCCTATTCTTGTCTGCAATCGTGAACAAGAATGGTAATTTCTATCATAGGGCCGGCCATGTGGCAGTCTGCAAAATGCGGAACACACACGGACGTGTGAATGGACCCTTAGGCCCCATTCACACGACCGTATGTTCATTTCCATATCTTATCCGCATTTTTGCGGATAAGATGCGTAACCATACGGACCCATTCATTTTTCCATAGGAGAAATAAAAATGTGGAATGCACACCGTGTGCATTCTGCATCCGTATATTACGGAAGTTCTCCCGCAAAAAAAGGAAACATGTCCTATACTTGGCCGCAAAACACGTCCGTAGCCCCATTAGAAGTCAATGGGTCCGCAAAAATGCGGAACACTATGGAAGACTTTCCGTATGTCTTCCGTTTTTATATGGACACGGAATACATACGGTCGTGTGAATGGAGCCTTAATGTTATGGCTAACCAGAAAATATACCATGATGGTTCTCCAGGCCTTGATTGGAAGGCTCTTTTATGTTACCCTAAGGCAGGGATGCTCAACCTGTGGCCAAACTACAACTCCCAGCATGCCCTAGTAGCTGTAGGATGTCCAGGCATACTGGGAGTTGTAGTTTTGGAATAGCTGGAGGGCCGCAGGTTGAGCATCCCTGCCCTAAGGCTAGTGTCACACATGCAGTACAGCTATCTGGGAGAGGAACCATATCTGGCATAGCCAGATACTGCCGTGCACCGCCAGACCCCATTGACTGTAATGGGATCCAGCAGGCTTCCGGTAAACTGAAGCAAGCACTAGTCAAAGGGGTCTGGTGGTGCTCCGGCTGTGCCGGGTACGGTGAACTCTGGAAGGCCGTTCCTCTGCCGGATAGCTATACTGCATGTGTGAGACTAGCCTAATATCCTCTAATAGGGAAGTAGAAAACAAATGCAGCTAGAATCCAAATATATGTGCGCTGTCCCTTTAACCTTTTGACTGAGGAGGGGCTTGGCCACAAGAGCTTACACTCAATATACACTAACCTTCAATAACAGCGTAAGGGACGCACTTTCCGGGCAAATCCATGAGGACGTTCGGTAAATCATCATCTAAAGAGATTTTCTTAGCTCCCTTTAAATCAAACAAAAAAAAAAAATTTGAGGGGTTGTCCAGTTTCAAGAGGACTGCAGCTGTGACGGATCACGTCGACAACATGTGACCGCTCACTGGCCTCAGCAGTGTACTGAAGAAGAAAGCGATTGGCTGCAGCGGTCACATGTATTCGGGAATGGAAGTGGGAGATCTGTAGTCATCTAATCTTTTTTAGGTCGATCCTCCGAGCTGTCCAGTCTCATATTGAAACCAGAGGACCCCTTTAAGACGACCCAGAAATATCAACAAGTGTAACGACTGCCGACAACTTCTTACCTTGAGCGTCTGCACATTGCGATTTTTATTGCGGTAAACTGAGTAGAAGATGGCGGTGACTGCGGAGCTGGAGGCCAACAGAATGATCTGCCCCAGGGACGGCCGCCCGTTACTTTCCATCTCTGCAAAATACAACATTTTATGGTGATTATTACAGATTCTGACAACCGGCAGTGTTCTCCGACACGTCATGTACACCTCATCTGAACACGTGACATGCAATATCTGAACCGCGCAAATCACACTGTGGTGGTCATGGGAGAAAAGTTGTAGTGCAGCCTCAAGCTAAAATCCCAGATGGGGCACAGGATAAAACCCGACCATTGAGGAGAGGTTTTTCCCCAGTCCGACAGGCACTCAAATATTAATTAACGTATGACCGCAGTCTCTTAAAGGGACAGACACACGTATATCTATGGCCAGAAATCAATAATGGGCAACATAGCTGCCCAAAACTGCCCCACAACTTTACTTTGCTGCTGAGCAACACAGAGGGCATAGGAGGCCACAATCCCTTTAAATGTCACAGGAAGTGGTCTCATGGGGCTGTTAAAGGTGAAGTGACCCCTACATGGCTGAGGTCCCTATGACAGACGACAGTAAGCACTACACAGGGCTGTCTACACTCTCACGGGCAGCAGAACTACACCCAGCCCGGTATCTAAGAGGTTAACCGACACCCCTTTCTTTCACAGAACCCCTTTAACACTCACTTCCTGCTCATGCGCCGCCGGTGATTGATGACGTCACGACCGGGCGGGGAAGCCGCGGCGCTGCCCAAAACTCTGCTCACTGGGTGGGCGCAGCTTGTTCAAAGCCCCGCCCGGCTTCAGTCATGTGACTATGATCCTTGGTTATAAGTCGGTGCAGCTCCTCAGGAGCCTGTAGAGGCAGAGGGGGCTTCAGTGGGTTGTTCAGCGATACTTGTAAACCGGAGTAAAGGCTCCATACCATGGGCAAGTTGCTAGTCAGGAGTGTAGGAAAGCTGTGTGGTGGGAGCTGTGGGAAGCCACATATGTGTATACAGTGGGAATACATGCCTCCCAAGTGTCCCTCTTTTGGACCCAAGTCCCTCTGTCCCTCTTTGATCCTTAAATGTCCCTCTTTTTGACCTGGGGAATGAATGCATAAATGTGCATTAATACACTTACTAAATTGCTCCTTACTAAACTATCTGTATGGTTTCTTCCTGTATATTAGATCATTATTTTGAGCAATTTCTACCTTAAAATATCTCTAATCTGATGATTTATGTGCTAATATTTAAATTGATATTGAAGCGCAAGAAAAAAATTATCCCAGGGGCTCCACATGTTTTAAAAATAAAGGAACTTACACTCACCTAACTGACCCCCAGCTGCTGCACTTCTGCCGGGCGTCAGTAATTATGCTTTGGGCGGAGTTAGAGACATGGCCTAGTATGGAAAAAATTGTCGCGATGCACACCGCACATATTGTCCCTCTTTGCGATTTTCAAAAGTTGGGAGGTATGGGAATATGGGGCTGAGTTGAGTAAAAATGGTGCAGACACGATGCAACTGAATTGGAACTGTGTTTCACTCATATGCCAAAATATGCTGGAAACCACTCAAAATCACCTTCCCGTTTTCGCTGTAAAATACGCATAGTTGGTCGAATTTTTCTTACAGTCTTTTAATGAGGAGGCGTGTCCTCTCTCCACAACTGCAGACATTTTGCGCAAGAAAATCTACACGTGACCTGCAACGCGGATTGTAAAATCTGCAGCACGCCTGTGGCGGTTTGTGGTTTTCCCGCCACGGATATTACCCTTTGCAGTACAGATGTTGCAATCAGCGGCAAACCAGCAGATCCGCAGCGGTCCATTCCGATCCATGAGGCTAATTTCAATGGGTCACAGCCGTGTTCGTTTCCGCAATTTATGGAACGAGCAGCAAAATGGACAAGAATAGGACATGTTCTATTTCTTTTTTTTTTTTATGCAGGGCCACAGAACGAAGCAACTAAGGCCGTGTCAGTGACACATCCGTGAAAAAAAGCGTACGTGTTTCATCCGTGAAGGATCCGTGGTTGGTCCGTGTGTCCGTTTTTACCATCCGTGTGGCATCCGTAATTCACTGACGTTGCTCAGCTGAAAAATAATTTCCAAAGAAGCTCCTATTAGGCCTCGTCCACATTTCCGTTTTTCACTGACGTGTGCTGTCCGCATTTTTCACGGACAGCACACATACCCATTGATTTAAATGTATCTGTTCACATTTCATTTTTCTACTGAGCGTGGGTCAGTAAAAAAATCACGGGGACATGCACTACTTTGATCCATGATGCGGACCAAGCACGCCCATTGAAGTCTATGGGTCCGTGAAAATCACTGACACACATCCGTATTGTGTCCGTGGTGCGTCCGTTTTTCACTGATAACTACGTCAGTGAATCACGGATGCCACATGGATGGTAAAAACGAACACACGGACCAACCATGGACAGCTTCACAGATGAAACACGTACGCTTTTTTTCACGGATGTGTCACTGACACGGAAATGTGGACGAGGCCTTAGTCATCAGTGAAAAATGGACGCATCACGGACACATGTCAGTGATTTTCACGGACCCATAGACTTTAATGGGCGTGCTTGGCCCGCATCACGTATCAAAGTAGTGCATGTCTAAGTGATTTTTTTACTGACCCACGCTCAGTAGAAAAATGCTGAAATGTGAACAGATGCGGACAGCACACGTCAGTGAAAAACGGAAATGTGGACGAGGCCTCATGCAGAGAGCACACGGAGTGCTGCCCGCATCTTTTGCGGCCCCATTGAAGTGAATTGGTGCACAAAAAATGCATCTTCGATGCGAACCCAAACGACGATCGTGTGCGTTAGGCATAAGGGCCACGTTTCATGGACCGACTATAGTGTGGCTGACCTCAACTCATTGCATTGTCGCAATTTACAACGCTGTGAGTTCAGCCCGACCGCGGGTGTCCTGTAGGGAAATGATGCAGTGACTACAAGACCCGCAGCATCATGAACCACTCTGCAGAGCCACAGTTGGTCTCGTACCACAGTCCTCTGTGTGAAATTTGCCTTAGGAATCTTGGCACGTTTTTTATTACAACTAGATAAGGGGTCATTCACACTAAGGTGTACCCGCCGGGCCCACAATATACAGGTCCAGCCATTGGTGCACCGCATAACGGATGTGGACCCATTCACTTGAACGGGTCCACAATCCGGAAGGTGTGGTCAGAAACCCCATGGAAGCAATACAGAGTCTGTCCATGGCTCCACCCCGGAAAAATAATAGAAAATGTTCAATATTTTTGCAGTGCGGACGGATCATTCACCGTTGAATGGGTCTGGATCCTTCTGCAGTGCCCGTGAATTGAGGACCACAAATTGCAGTCCCCAATGCACGGAATGTCCGGCACACGTTTGTGCACATGAGCCCTAAGAGATAAGTGTCTGATGGGCAGAGGCCAAACTGCTGGGGCCCCCATGCTCACCCATCTGAATGGAGCGGACGTCACACTTGCATGTGGCTGCCGGACATAGCTAAGCGCTTGTACTCCACTATCACCCGCAGTCCTAGAGTTGACTAGAGCATGGACATAAATGTGTGTTTTACACTCCGTATGAATGGCGAGCGTGGACCCCCGTTCTCATGATGGTTTGCTTCCCGCCGATCAGACACCTACCCTGTAACAAGTGGACAGGGGATAACTTGTCTTAATGGGAATACCCCTTTAAATATTGCTAATGTACCAGTCAGTGTAGCCCATGGCCGTTCGTTCCCGATAATCAGTCCGCGCAAAAGGTTCTCATTAGGCTACATGCACACGACAGTGAAAAAAAACGTCAGTTAAAAACTGACACACTGTCAGTTTTTCATGGCCATTTTGCATCAGTGTGTGCATCCATTTTCTGGCCGTGTGTCCATTTTTAATGTCCGTTTTGCATCCATTTTGTATCAGTTTTTCATTTCCGTTAAAAACAGACATGAAAAATTGATGAATTGGATTGGCAGTTATTTCTTGCCCCCAACTATAATCATGACCCCCATGATGCCCATAATGTCCTCCATAGTGCCCCAGCTAAAATAATGTCCCCCATGTAGGCCCCCATGTAAAATAATGTCCCCCATGGTTTAAATAAATGCCCCCAGAGCTGCTTTTTGATGATTAAGAAAAAAAAAAAAAAACACCTCACCTTCTCCACTTGCTCGTGCTGCAGCAGTCTCTTCTCTGACGCACAGGACCTGCCGAAGGACCTGCGATGACGTCACTGAACGCGCCAACGTGATGACGTCACCGCGCATAACGCAGGTACATCGGCAGGGCCTGCTCACTGGAGACTGCGCGAGCAAGTGGGTAGGGTGAGTGGCCATATGGGACCCGTTTTTAACGGCCGGTAGACGGGAGCACTCCTGTCAATCGGCCGTTAAAAACGGGCCCATTGATTTCAATGGGGCAGTCGGGCCGTGGAAACGGGCCAGAAATAGGGCATGTCCTATTTCTGGACGGACGCTATTCACTGGCCGTTAAATAAACGGCCATGTGAATAGCCCCATAGGCTAACATTGGCACAAAAAATGGCCGTGTGACGGCCGCTACTTAGACGGCCGTCACACGGCCATTTTTCACTGTCGTGTGCATGAGCCCTTAGAGTTGAGCAAACGTGCACTTAACAAGCACTGTACTGCTCGAATCCCCTGCGCTCGCATGGGCGCAGCCATCCGGATCCGTCCTCCTCACCCGACTGCAAGTCAGTGGGGACGGATCCGTTTGGTATGACACACTCGTGTACAGTGTAGTACAGTGCTCGTTACGAGCATGTTCGCTTAACTCTAGTTCTCATTCAGACGACCATATGTGTTTTACAGTCCATGAATTGCAGATACCAGGTAAAATGTGGAACGCACACAGCCAGCCCTAGGTTAGAAATGGCTATTGTCCGCAATTTCGGACAAGAATAGGACGTGCTTTATCTTTTTTGCGGAGTACGGATGCGGACACAGCGTCTTTTGAGGTCATATTGAAATAAATGGGTCCGTATTCATTCCACAAAAATTGTGGAAAAGGGAGGTTGTCACCAGGCAATTCCCTCTTAAACCAGGCACAATAAGGGTCATTTACCAAGCTCTTTACGCCGGTCTAGGATTCCCCCTTACACTGCATGCACCTCATCATAAACTTGGCGCATAGTGGAAGTCCTTGCACCTGGAAAAAAAAGTTCATCTGCCCCTGGCTTGAGTATTTTTTTTGTCAACATTTACCCCTGTTTCCAGACACAAATGTTAGTAAATTTGCCGGGCCCAGAGTCCCAGCCCCTGTCCCACCCAACTGCCAAACACAGCGTAAAGCCAGCCGTGACACTAACTATTGTGACTATTTTTACAACTAAAACAGTTGCAAGTCTTTAATAAATGACCCCCAATCTATTGCTTTATTCTGGAGAAAAAAGGGCTTTCCATTCATATGCAAATTAGCAATCAAGTGCACTGAGGGCGGGCCCAATCTATTCTGTGTGCCCTTGCTCCTCCTGCTTCCTCCGCCACCCCCCCTCTTCTGGATTGACAGGGCCAAATTCCTACATAGTCACTTCAACTGGCCATGTACAATCATTTGCTTCCAGTCATCAGGCTGTATAAAATGCAAAAATATGATATGTTTAAATTTTTTATTTTAATTATTCAGACCCAAGACCAGGCTCCAAACTAGACCTCTAAATGATCAGATCCCCTTCTATTTCTTTGCGGAACGGAAATACAGACATACGGAAACACACACGGAGTAACTTCCGTGTTTTTTGCGGATCCATGGAAATGAATGGTTCCGCATACGGTCCGCAAAAAAACGGACACGGAAAGAAATTACATTCGTGTGCATGAGCCCTAACACTGATTAATATTGGGACATTGTGTGCTGGCCAGCCCAGGCCCACCCTGAGACCTTGGACCCCATAACAGATACTAAGGGCTCATGCACACGAACGTATTTTCGTTCCGTGTCCGTTCAGTTGTTTTTTTTTTGCAGACCGTATGCGGAACCAATGGGCCTGAAAAAATGGAAGTTACTCCATGTGCATTCCATTTCCGTATGTCCGTTCCGCAAAAAAATTGAAATTGCCCTATTATTGTCCGCATTACGGACAAGGATAGGACTGTTCGGAATACGGAATGCACACGAACATCATCAGTGTTTTTTGCAGATCCATGTTTTGTGGACTGCAAAATACATACAGTCGTGTGCATGAGCCCTAAGGCTATGCACACGAATCCTGACCCATTCATTTCAATGGGTCTTTTCACATGGGCGAATTATTTCACGCATCAGTTCTGCGTTGCGTGAAAAACGCAGCGTGCTTTATATTCTGTGTTTTTCACGCAGCCTTGGTCCCATAGAAGTGAATGGGGCTTCAGTGAAAAATGCATTGTAATCTGGAAGCAAGTGCGGATGTAATGCGTTTATCACTGATGGTTACTAAGAGATGTTGTTTGTAAACCTTCAGTTTTTTATCACGCACGTGAAAAACGCATCAAAACGCATCGCACCCGCGCGGAAAAAACTGAAACACTGAACGCAATCGCAGACAAAACTGACTGAACTTGCCTGCAAATTGGTGCGAGTTTTCCTGAACGCATCCGGACCTAATCCGTCACTCTCGTGAGAAAGGGGCCTAATGGTGACCCTGTTGTTGATCACCCAGCTTTCTTAGAAACAGACCCTCCTGCTGTTCTCCTAAACTGTGCTTCGTTCACCGCAGAACGTTATACGACGGAGGTCCAGCTGTTATAATGAGACCCCACGGGAGGAGACGCTGAATGACTTATGATGAAATATTCTTTCTCTTATTGACATTTCTGGATTTGACCTGAATGTCCTCATCTTATATAAGACTCCCCGCCGCGCTGTAACCGGGTCCTCATTTCTCGTACGTCCATATTCCGGATCCTGGCGCCGTCTCTTTTCATCTTTGGATCCAGTTAAAGCATCTGACATATTGTCGCGGAGGTGTTAAATCGATATCCGAGCGTGTCACCGGCTTAATAGAGAAGAAAACGGGTTACTGGGTCAGAACCCACCGGGGGGCATGACAAAGCGTCACCATGTCTTCTGCTGTTCTTATATTTCTGATTTTAGAGAGATGCTGACAATTTCCCAGTAAACCAGCTTTCCCTGATTCCTGGATGGTAAATGTGTCCAGTAATGCAGCAGTAGACCCTTCTCCCCTCATTAGAGGGACGTCTGGGTGACAGACAACATGGCTGCCTTCACAGTGCCCCCACCTTGGATAATCACCCAGCTTTTCTAGACTCCTGAAATCTACCTTATATCAGTCTCAGCCTTTGGATCTATCACTTCCTGTAGTTCTACTAAGCCAAATGTACTAAAGGTGGTCGACCTCAACACAAAAATAATCATGGCTTGTGTCACCATTAAATTTTATTTTAATATTTTAATATAATTCAGCATCAGTTGTGAGATATTCTCATACACTCAGTTCCACCCCTCAACTGCCACCAGCAATAGCTACTGTGACATGGAGAGAGCTGCAGCAGAAGGGACACAGCTCCTGAGCTGGGAAAGGGAGAGAGCTGCACCAGAAAGGACACGCCTCCTGAGCTGTGACATGGAGAGAGCTACAGTAGAAAGGACACATCCCCTGAGCTGCAGCTGAAAGGACATAACCCCATTAGCTGCCAGCCTGAGGAATCCAGCAGAGCAATTGGAGCAATGAATTTCACTTCCTACAATGGTCATAGGATAACCCATTTAGGTTAATCTCTCATCATCAGGTTGTTTTCAGGTCCACAAATATGTTCTGATCACATTGATCATATATCTTTATAGAGTTTAGATCAGAATTGTCTGCCTGTAGCCACCACTAGAGGGAGCTCACTGAATACTAACTTATCAGGCTTTGGCTACATGCACACAACGGCTGTTGACAGTGGACACACTGTCAGGTTTTCATGGTAATTCTGCATCCATGTGTTCATTCCATTTTCTGTCCTTTTTTCATTGCCGTTTGGCATCCATTTTTTAAAAACGGCTTTATTCATTGGTGTCATTTTTTTTTAGCATCCCAATCCCTGCAGTGCCCTCAGTACACCCCACAGTGTCCCCAGTATCTATAATGGCCCTCCTGTAATGCTCCCAGGGTCTGTAATGCCCCCTATAGTAGCCCCAGTATATATAAGGCCCCCCACAGTGCCCCCTGTATATAAAACCCTCCATAGTGCCCCCAGTATAAATTAGTCACTCTTTGTTGGTTGCAAAATATAAATATAAATACTAACTTCATCCACTTGAATGTGCTGACATTCGTTCTGTACTGGAAGGACCTGATGCTCCCAGTGTCATGAAATCATATACTGGGGCTACTATGGGGGGTATTATAGACCCTGGGAGCATTACGGGGGGGGACATTATAGATACTGGATGAGGTTTAGTCCTGCAACCTTGACAATACGGAATATGGGGCTTTTGATAAATAAATGGTTTAAAATAGAAACAAATTCTATAATATATCTGCAAAAAGTGGCTGAGATATAACTCAGAGGCAATCACGCTATATACACACCTGCATGGTTCCACTTACCTGACAGTTTGCATGTATGGTTCACTTACCTGTAGTGTCGCCCCCAATATGGTCATGCAGCTTCTACCGACCCCTGTATCCCATTCGGAGCACCAAACCAGGCTGCTGACTGTTTCTAGTGCACTGAGCACGATCCTGCTGAATCACTTTCCTACGATCAGACCCCATCCGAAGAACCCACCTATAGGCTCAAAGGTGGCATACAGCCAGGTGGGCTCTGGGGACTGCCAGAGGACCTCTGCCCAGAGAGATGCTAAATCCAGTCCTAACCTCTGTTTCCTGTGCTAAGAAGGTCAATAAGTACAATCTCCTAGTGTCATGGGGATGGACTGGAAAAGGTGAGGGCTACCATAAGTCCCTGTGTCATGCCAACAGTAAAGCATCCTTCGACTATTGTGGTTCACTCACACTCTGCATATTTTTTTTGCAGAATTTTCTCCAAGAGCAACTTTTCCCAACCACCCAGAAGCTTTTATCAGGAGTGGTGAGACTATGAACTTTTATTCTGCCAGGGTCATGGGGGATGCTGCAGTCAGGAAAACAGGCACTGGTGGGGAGGACCAGAGCGCCACAAAGGAAACGGCAGTGGAGAAAAGTACACTGGACAGGGTCGCATCTCTTCAGGTAGTGGCCAACCTGCCTCTGAGGGGGCGGAAATTAACGGTGGGTATGGGAGCCTATGGTTCCTCTCCCCACTGTTCAGCCTCATATACTACAGGTCACTAGGCCTGAAACCTATGAGGCAGTAGAATGGCACAGGAATTCGCAATGACATCATATATGGGTGGACCATGTCATTACACAGTCGAGACCTAGCGCAGGAGGTTGCGGTGATGTCATTGCGACAACCTGCATTGGGATAGAGCAACTCAAGCCGCAGACTGGAAGAGGCAGATAGTGGCATGGAGCTTTTTTTTATCCTTTAAAGGGGTTGTCTCACGAAAAATATTCTACATTTTTCAAACCAGCACCTAGATCTGAATACTTTTGTAATTACATGTAATTAAAAATTCTGTATAGCTACTGAGTTATTCAGTAAAACATATATATATAGTGCCACTTAATTTGTTATTTCTTTGTCCTGCTCACTGAGAAAGCTGCACATGCTCAGTTTCATCCTTCACCTGCCTCCTGAGCTGTGATAGGGAGAGCTGAGACACGCCTCCTGAGCTGTGATAGGGAGAACTGAGACACGCCTCCTGAGCTGTGATAGGGAGAACTGAGACACGCCCCCTGAGCTGCAGCAAAAAAGACACTCCCCTCAAACTGTCAGCTTAATATAAATCTAACAGAGAAATGAATGGGGAGATCTTTGGATCCATGTGAGGTACAGGGCTGGTTCTAGGTTTATTAGAAAGGTATTTTCATGGACTATATGATGTCTGATTTTTATTTTTTACATTATTCGTGGGATAACCCCTTTAATATATATGTATATATACAGCAGTCATGGCTAAAAGTGTTGGCACTGCTGAAATTTTTCCAGAAAATAAAGTATTTCTCCTAGAAAATAATTGCAATAACACACGTTTTGTTACACACGTGTTTATTTCCTTTGTGTATTGGAACAACACAAAAAAAAAGCCCAAAAAAAAGAATTTCACGCAAAACTCCAAAAATGGGCCGGACAAATTTACTGACACACTCAACTTAATATTTGGATGCACACCCAGTGGAAGAAATAACTGAAATCACTCGCTTCCTATGACCATCCACAAGCTTCTTCCGTCTCGCTACCGGAATTCTGGACCTCTTTTCTTTTGCAGACTGCTCCAGGTCTCTCATATTTGAAGGGTGCCTTCTCCCAATAGCAATTTTAAGATCTCTCCACAGGTGTTCAATGGGATTTAGATCCGGACTCATTGATGACCACTTCAGAACTCTCCAGCGCTTTGTTCCCATCCATTTCTGGGTGCTTCTTGAAGTATGTTTGGGGTCTTTGTCCTGCTGGAAGACTCATGACTTAGGACGCAAACCCAGCTTTCTGACGCTGGGCCCTACATTGCGACACAAAATCCTTTAGTAATCTTTAGATTTCATGATGCCTTTGAACCTTCACCATACTTGACTTTGAGTACTGTGTTCTTTTCTTTGTAGGCCTCATTCCGTTTTCGGTAAACAGTAGAATGATGTGCTTTACCAAAAAGCTCTATCTGTCCATAAGACGTTTTCCCGGAACGATTTTTGCTTTCCCCTGTACATTTTGGCAAATTAAAGAAGAACTCCCACAAAAATTTTTATTCTCTGACCTGTTACAAAGGTGCATGATATAATCTGTAGTGAATGTCATCTTCTTATCAGAGAATGTAATTGTGAGTAATAACCTCTCTTCTTATTGTAGCTGTGTCATGTGACCAACTCCCTGACCTCCAACTGACCCAGGACAGGAAGCCAGTCACTGCTCTATTCATTCCTATGAGACTGAAAGTGAGGCTCCCATAGGAATACATAGAGAATTAGACTTCCTGTCCACACATAAGTCTCTGTGTGTGTTGGTGAGTCTAATTCCTAGTCACATGACACAGATGAGAAGTGGGGTCCTCCTGGGTCTCCAAAGTCCTGTTTTCAGATGAAAGTAAATTTTGCATTTCATTTGGTCATCAAGGTCCCAGAGTCTGGAGGAAGAGTGGAGAGGCCACAATCCAAGCTGCTTGAGGTCCAGTGTGAGGTCTCCACAGTCAGTGATGGTTTGGGGAGCCATGTCATCTGCTGGTGTAAGTCCACTGTGTTTTATCAAGACCAAAGTCAGTGCAGCCGTCTACCGGGAGATATTAGGGCACTTCATGCTTCCTTCTGCTGATGATGAGATTTATGGAGATGCTGATTTCAGTTTCCAGCAGGACTTGGCCCCTGTCCACACTGCTAACAGTACCTACACCTGGTGTAATAACCACAGTATCACTGGGCTTGACTGACCAGCAAACTCGTCTGCCCTAAACCCCATAGAGAATCTATGAGAGACCCCACAATGCAGACGAGCTGAAGGCCGCTATCAAACATTTCTGTATCAAAAATCATTTTTAAATTGGTCTTATATAATATTGTAATTTTCTAAGACCCTGACTTTTGGAGTCTCATTAGCTGTAAGCCATAATCATCAATATTATAAGAAATAAACGCTTGGAATAGATCCCAAGAGGACTATGGGGGGAGGGGTTGGGGGGATTAGTATATTAGTATATATAGTACCACCACAGGGGCATATTATGGGCATTATACTACAAAAGAGGGGAGCATTATATTCTCTAATACTACAGGGGTCATTATAATAAAGGGGTCACCACAGGGGGTCATTATAACTACAAGAGGCACTGCAGCAAATACTGGGGTCACTATAAGGGGTATTATAACTACTGTGGACACTATAGGGGGCCTTATTGCTACTGTGGGCTGTATAGAGGTGGCTTTTAAATCAGTCTTATTAATACCGGCAGCTCTATAGGGGCACCTTTTACAGGGGTCTTATTACTGCTGGAAGCACTATAGGATGTCCTTATTTATACTAGAGGCCTTATGGGGGCATTATTATTAACGGGCAGAATATGGAGGGCATTTTTTTTATTGGGGTATAGTAGGGGGCGCCATTACTATTGTAGGCAATCTGGGAGCAGTATTAGGGTGCATTCACACGACCGTAGTTTTGGGTCCACATCCGTTCCACAATTTTGAGGAACGGGTGCGGACCCATTCATTTCAATAGAGCCGCAAAAGATGCGGACAGCACACCACGGAACCGTTGTTCCGTTTCGCGGCGCCGCAAAAAATATAGAGCATGACCTATTCTTGCCCACAAGCACGGACAAGAATAGGCATTCTCTATATAGCGCTAGCCATGTGTGGTCCGCAAACTGCGGACCGCAAAACACTTATGGTCGTGTGAATGCACCCTTACTCTGAGTGGACTATCTGTATGGCACTATTATTTCTACAGTATTCTGGGGCAATCGATGGCGCTTCAGGCACAGTATTGCGGCACCGTGAGGGGTTGGATGATGGAAAAGTGAGTAAACTAAAATGTCTGTGTGGCAAACATTGCAGAAACGAGACTCAGCTGAAAGAAGTCATCAAGGTGATCTGATTCGAATGGAGAAGATGAGGAAAGGGAGCATTTACATCAGAGAAGACATCACTAGGTGTAATAGGTCAGGTATGTAGTGCTCTATTAGGGCTCATGCACACAACTGTATGTATTTTGCGGTCCACTAAAAACGGATCCGCAAAAAATACAGATGACGTCCGTGTGCATTCTGTATTTTGCAGAACTAATAGAACAGAGCTATCCTTCTCTGTAATGCGGATAATTATAGGACATGTTCTATTTTTTTGCGTTATGCACACGGAGTAACTTCTGGGGTTTTTTTGCAGACCCATTGAAATGAATGGTTACGCATACGGTCCGCAAGAAGAACGGACAAGGAAATAAAATACGTTCGTGTGCATGAGCCCTTAACCCTGTATGTTTCATAGCTCTGTATCATAACCTGTGTAGGGGGCTGCTAATACTACTAAGATATAGTGTATTTAGCTCTCTGCCCCTGCTGCTTTGCTTCAGAAACCCCAGGGATTCAGCACAAGGTTTGTTTTGTAAACACAGTCAGTCAGAACCATGAGGGAGAGAGCAGAGTGAGGAGCCATTTTCATGTCTCCCAGAGTATAAGGCAAGTGGCACATGTAATCTCTACAATGGGAGGAATAGATAAGTAGATCTTTGAGTATCTACTGTATATCCATAAGATCAGCAAGTGATGCTGAAGTGTAAAGGAATAGTTTGCCACCTGCTCCTCTTTATCTCCCTCACACAGAGCCAGTAGTCCTGCTCTGTATCACCAGGGCAGTTTCTAGGGAATTTTAACAAGAGGGCGAACATTAAAAAGCGCGCCCCCCCCCCCCCAATCAAATAACACTGACTTATGCACAGCCCCCCGCCACCCTGCACACTATGCTACAGGGGTATGACTACCAGCAGGGCCGATTCTAGCTTTTCTGCTGCCTCAGGTGAAAGATGAAATGATGTTTTCTCTTTTCTGTTCACCTGCTCATTTGCAGTGGTGATCAGGTAAACAGAGCAGAGAAAGCAGCGCTCGTACAGGGACATACAGCTCCACATATGTACCTCTTACATCTAGTGACGTCTTCTGTGATGTAGATGTTCTCTTTCCTCATCTTCTCCTGTCAGACCAGACCGCCATGATGATTTCTTTCAGCCATCTCTTCCCTCTGCAGAGTTTGACAGACATTTTAGTTTCCTACTTTTCAATCATCCTCCTCACTTTCTGAACATTCCATTTTGCCACCTCTAATACTGTGCCCGCTGTGCCCCCGAAAACTATACTGTAGAAACAGTCCCCTGGAATATACTGGTACCACACAGATAGTGTGCCAGTACAAAAAATACCCCCTTACTGTTCAGACCAGACCTATATCAAACCTCAGATGAGACCCCCATCTCAGACCAGACCTTCATTAGACGTCTGTCAGACCTCAGATCAGACCCCTATTAGACCTTCATGTCAGAACCCCCACCATCTCAGACCACCACCCCCCCCATGTATAAAACCTCAGACCAGACCCCCATCAGACCTCTGACCCCCATATCAGACCTCAGACCCAGACCCCCCTTATCAGCCCTTCAGACCCCATTATCAGACCTCAGACCCCTTTTATCAGACCTCAGACCCCCTTATCAGACCTTAGACCCCCCTTATCAGCCCTTCAGACCTCAGACCCCCCTTATCAGCCCTTCAGACTCCCTTATCAGCCCTTTAGACCCCATTATCAGACCTTAGACCCTCCTTATCAGCTTTTCAGACCCTCTTATCACACCTCAGACCCCCCTTATCAGCCCTTCAGACCACTTTTATCAGCCCTCAGACCCCTTTTATCAGACCTCAGACCCCCCTTATCAGCTTTTCAGACCCTCTTATCAGACCTTAGACCCCCATTATCAGACCTCAGACCCCCCTTATCAGCCCTTCAGACCCCATTATCAGACCTCAAACCCCCTTATCAGCCCTTCAGACCCCCCCCCCTTATCAGACTCCCTTATCAGACCCCCTTATCACACCTCAGACCCCCCTTATCACACCTCAGACCCCCCTTATCAGCCCTTCAGACCCCATTATCAGACCTCAGACCCCTTTTATCAGACCTCAGACCCCCTTATCAGACCTTAGACCCCCCTTATCAGCCCTTCAGACTCCCTTATCAGCCCTTTAGACCCCATTATCAGACCTTAGACCCTCCTTATCAGCTTTTCAGACCCTCTTATCACACCTCAGACCCCCCTTATCAGCCCTTCAGACCCCTTTTATCAGCCCTCAGACCCCTTTTATCAGCCCTCAGACCCCTTTTATCAGACCTCAGACCCCCCTTATCAGCTTTTTCAGACCCTCTTATCAGACCTTAGACCCCCTTATCAGCCCTTCAGACCCCATTATCAGACCTCAGGACCCCCCTTATCAGCTTTTCAGACCCCCTTATCAGACCTCAAACCCCCTTATCAGCCCTTCAGATCCCCCCCTTATCAGACTCCCTTATCAGACCCCCTTATCACACCTCAGACCCCCCTTATGAGCCCTTCAGACCCCATTATTAGACCTTAGACCCCTTTTATCAGTCCTCAGACCCCCTTATCGGCCTTTCAGACTCCCTTATCAGACCCCCTTATCAGCCTTTCAGGCCCCCTTATCAGACCTCAGATCGGCCCTTTAGACCCCCTTATTAGCCATTCAGACCCCCTTGTCAGCCTTTCAGGCCCCCTTGTCAGCCTTTCAGGCCCCCTTATCAGACCTCAGAGCAGACCTTCAGACCCCCCCATCGGCCCTTCAGACCCCCTTATTAGCCATTCAGACCCCCTTATTAGCCATTCAGACCCCCTTATTAGCCATCCAGACCCCCTTATCAGACCTCAGATCAGACCTTCAGACCCCCCATCGGCCCTTCAGACCCCCTTATTAGCCATCCAGACCCCCTTATCAGACCTCAGATCAGACTTTAAAAAAATAAATTAACTTACCTCTTCTTCTCAGCCGCTCCTCTCCTCTTCCGGTGGTCTCCTGTTGTCTCCTCTTCACAGGGCCCGCGCTGCAGTCACCTGACCTTCTGCAGCGTCAGGTCAGAGAGCGCTCTGTACGTCCTGACGCTGCAGGCAGCCAGGACACAGCAGCGCAGACCTGTGAGCCGGAGGAGCCGGAGTTGGTAAGTATTACTAAGTAACCCAGCGCAGCTCAGCCTATATGAAGATACAAGGCAGCGCAATGCGGTCGCACCCCTCGTCCGCCTATAGAAACGGGCCTGTGTATCACCTATATACCCACAGAATCTATCTAGTAATTGTAGTTAGGGGTCAGTATATAGTTCAGGGTAGTGATGGGTTAGGCTTCCGACGGCCAACTAGATAGTTAGAGGCCCGGTTGCACTGGTAGACTAGTTGTCAGGTTAAGGACTCAGTGTTAGAGTAGTCAGGCCTGTATCTACTACTGTTGCTGCTGCCCTGTTTGCTGCCTGGAAGAAATCCTTTCACCATCACCATCTCCTGATCGGCTGTCTGTCATCTCCTGGAAGAATCCTGGATCCACAGTCATCTACAGGGGCCCCTGCATCTGGATCATCTCTTCTCCACAGGACCCTTCCTATATAAATATACCTGGGTATATAACATAAGACTGTTGCAGGATTGCTGGGTATTGTAGTACTGCTGTGCTCTCAGTATATTGTATGCATGTATGCACAGTTATTCTTACTCTTATAAAGTTACTGTTATAACCTTATGTGCTATCTATATGTGTTCTTCAGACTGTGATATTAGTACAGTAATCCTTGTTAAGGTCCCAGGAAGAGATCCTCCCTGTAAGGCTCCATTCACACGTCCGCAGAATGAGTCCGCATCCGTTCCGCAAAATTGCAGAACGGGTGCGCACCCATTCATTTTCATAGGGGCCGCAAAAGATGTGGACGGCACACAGTGTCTGCATCCGCACTTCCGTTCCGCGGCCCCGCAAAAATATAGAACATGTCCTATTCTTGTCCGGAGCCACGGACAAGAAAAGGCATCTCTATATAGAGCCGGCCATGTGCGGTCCGCAAAACACACACGGACGTGTGAATCTACCCTAATACAGAGGCTCTATCCTGGGTGGAGGCACTGATATACTTCATCTATGTTCCCACTCTTCCATTCAGCGAAGGCTCCAGGTCCCCTTATACACACAGGTCAGCGCCAGAGTCTGTTGTGGGAGGGATATTACTCCTACCCCCACCCAAAAAGGGCTACACCTGGAAGAATAAAATATCATATTCACACTAATCCTGATGATAAAAGCTATATTTGTCCTGCGCAGCCGCTACCTAGTGCTGTCAGCCATTTAGCATGATCAAAACTGCTGACATATTCTCTTTAAGGGTATATCTACACAAGACGCAATTTGCGAGGGAAAAATCTAAGACAGATCCCCGTGAAATTCAGATGTTGGCGTACACATCTCATGATGACATCCCCAAGAGGGCTTTCTTCCAGAAATAGCTCCGCTCTTCTCCATGGGTGACAGGTATTGCAGCTCAGCCCCATTCACCTGAAGATGGACGCTGTTTCTGGAAAGCAGACATATTTTAATTTGCTGTAAAATTTTGGGGGGCCTCTTGCCTGTGGGGCCCCCCTGTGCTGCTGTACAGGTTACACAGAGCGCCCTCTAGTGGGAGTGTCTGTAATAACACCTCTTCTTTCTTCCTTCCTTCCAGAACAACTACAAGATATCCAAGACCCAGAAAATATTCCAATATTCATTTTTGTCTCCTGACAGTTTCCATGGCGACTCTGTGAAGTTCGTTACTTGACATCATTTTCAGAACTTTGGTTGCCTTGGAAACAGAACGCAGCCGATAAATATAGAAAGTTTTCTTTCACTGCGGCGTCATTTAAATTAGTTTTGTGGGGGGGAGGGGGAGATTATTGAATATTTTACGCGGATTTCATTGATGTCAAGAAACAGAAAACCGGAGCGCGCTCATTCATGACATGGTGCCCCATTTTCAGTTATGCTGTTTCTGTTCTTCCTTTTGATGCCAGCCAGCACCATATTGCTTAAAGGGGTACTCCTATTTCCAGAATGAGGGTCCTCCGTCTGCACTGCTGCAGCATTCCCTTCCAGGCGAGTAGTGAATTGGAGAAATGTCCGTGATCGGCTCATCTGATGGGATGGAGACCCCTCATCCTGGAGATAGGTGGGTCCCAGACATCCTATGGATATGCCCAGATGGGAATACCCCTTTAACAGGGTGGCACATCTGTATGGTGCGGGCTTCATGGCGCTCATGTGGCGTATACAGTGCCAGTATTCTATATACAGGGTACAGTCTGGTTTAACCCGCTAATAGTAGCATATACAGGGTCCAGGGTCTGTTTAAGTTTATGGCAGTTCTAACTATTTGTTGCTAGCGGTAACCGCCCTGCCCTTACTAAAATGCGTCCGGGGAAGGGGGACTCCGGATCCGTCAGGCTGATCGATGTCTCTGCAGAGATCCCCTTCTGCTTTCCTGGAAACTCAAGAGCATTAAATTATCTGCTGGATGTGTGCAGTAAACCAGTCATTTACTATGTCACCCTTCCCTCGCTGGAATACTTCCATTCCAGCCCCCACTGAGGTGACACCCAGCTTTCCCTGACTCCTAAACAGCCAATTGCCTGACTTGGGTGGGATTGTATCAAGCAAACATGAAAAATGTAATAAAATTTGGATTACAACAAACATGGCTGCCACTGCAGCTCACAATAAGGTTGTCACCCAGCTTTTCCAGACTTCTGCAAGGAAATTCTGCCTGGTTGTGCTATAATGACCTCGGGAAAGTTGGGTACACAGTGTAGAACCATGCATGTGCTACCACTCAGCTTTCCCAGACAACTGATTAAAAAATCAACTTGCATATACTTCTGCATTTGCACAGGTTGTCACCCAGCTTTTCCAGACTTCTGCAAGGAAATCCTGCCTAGCTGTGCCATGTATAATGCCCTCATTCTTTTGGGATGTTATTTTGGAAAAGTTGGGTTTGCAATCACTAGAAGAATATAGTACTATCCACGTGCTACAAATCAGCTTGCATATATCTCTGCATCTGCAGAGGTTGTCATCCAGCTTCTCCACACTTCTGCAAGGAAATTCTGTCTTGTTGTGCCAAGTACATTGTCCTTGTTTTGGAATTTTATTTTGGGAAAGTTGGGTGGCAAGCACTAGAAGGTCTAGTACCATCTAAGCTTTGTCACCCAGCTTTTCCAGACTCCTGGTTTACAAATCAGCTTGCATGTATTTCTGTATTCACAAGGGTTGTCACCCAGCTTTTCTGGACTCCTGTAAGAAAACTCGGTGTAATTTATATTGACATTGATGTTTTGGGATTTTATTTTGGAAAAGCTGGGTGACGATCACTAGAAAGTGTAGAACCATCCATGTGCTACCACTCAGCTTTCCCAGACTCCTGATTAACAAATCAGCTTATATATATTGCTGCATTTGCAGAGGTTGTCACCCAGCTTTTCCATTTCCATTCCTCATTGTTTTTGGATGTTATTTTGGAAAAGCTGGGTGGTAATCACCAGAAGGTCTAGTACCATCCATGTGCTACCACTCAGCTTTCCCAGACTCCTGATAAACAAATCAGCTTTCATATATTTCTGTACTCTTAAAGGTCATCACCCAACTTTTCAAGACTCCTGTCTAGCTGTAGCGTTGTCACCCATCTTTCCCAGACTCCTGATTAACAAATCAGCTTTCATATATATCTGCATTTGCAAAGGTCATCACCCAGCTTTTCCAGACGCCTGCAAAGAAATCCTGTCTAGCTGTGCCACGTATAATGCCCTCCTTGTTATGTGATTTTATTTTGGGAAAGTTGGGTGGCAGAAGGTGTAGTACCACACAAGGGTTGCCACCCAGCTTTTCCAGACTCCTTTAAGGAAATCCTGTCTAGCTGTGCCATGTATAATACCCTCGTTCTTTCTGGGATTTTATTTGGGAATGTTGGGTGGCAATCAGTAGACGTAGTACCGTGCATGTGCTACCACTCAGCTTTCCCAGACTCCTGATAAACCAGCTTTCATATATTTCTCCATTTGCATTGGTTTTCACCCAGCTTTTCTAGACTTCTGCAAGGAAATTCTGTCTTGTTGTGCCATGTACAAGGGATATTGCCCTTGTTTTGGGATTTTATTTTGGGAAAGTTGGGAGGCAATCAGTAGAAGGTCTAGCGCCATCTAAGCATTGTCACCCAGCTTTTCCAGACTCCTGTATGGAAACCCTGTCTAGTTATGCAATTTTTGATATTTTGGTATTTTATTTTGGAAAAACTGGGTGACAATCAGTAGAAGGTGTAGTACCATGTATGTGCTACCACCCAGCTTTCCTAGACTCCTGATTAACAAATCAGCTTGCGTATATATATTTGGTCATTTGCAAAGGTTGTCACCCAGCTTTCCTAGACTACTGAAGGTCAAATTAGCCCATGCACTTATAAATAGGACAATTTGACAGTTGCATAAGTAGCAGTCCCCAGGGACACGCCGTCATGTGTGGAACTACAAGTGCCAGCATGCATTGCGGTTTCTCAGCTGAGCCCCAGCATTGTGTAGTGTAGGTGGCTTTATTTTGTGATGACAGATGGGAAAGGGGGGTGCAGCCTGAGGTTGAGTAGATGCGAGGGGATGTTGTCCGCTGCCTGTGCAAATAGCATGTGGCTGTGGCTTTATAGCACCAGGGATGAAGTTGGAATAGCAGAGGTGTGGCAGAGGAAGAGGGAGGCATCTCCGAGCTTCTCCTCCTCATTCCTCCAACATCCAGGCTCCAGCACAGCACAGAAACCTGGAGCTCCTGCGCTGAAGAGGACAGGAGGCACCATGCTGCCCTGGAGGAGAAGCAAGTTTGTGCTGGTCAAGAAGGACAAGAAGAAGAAGGGGGTCAGTTACTCTTCCCTGCTGTCCTCCTTCCTCCATTCCTGCCCTGACCTCCTGCCCCCCTTGCCCCTGGAACGCCTGGGCAACGTCTTCAGCAGCAGAAGACAGAAGGTAGTGCTGAACCAGGAGGACCCTTCCTACACAGTGTGGTACCTGGGCAATGCCGTTACCCTCCATGCCAAGGGAGATGGCTGCACGGTGGAAGCTGTCAACAAGATCTGGCAGAAGAGCGAGTCTGGGGGCTGTAGCACCAAGATGAAACTCTCTTTGGGGTCCTATGGCATCAGGATGACCCCTTCCAAAAGGGACTCCAGGAAGACAGTCCATGCCTACCTCCTGCACCGTATCACCTACTGCGTGGCGGACACCCGTCACCCCAAGGTCTTCTCTTGGGTCTACAGGCACCAGATTAAGAACAAGGCGGTGGTGCTGAGATGCCACGCTGTCTTGGTCTCCAAGGCTGAGAAGGCGAAAACCATGGAGCGTACCCTGTGCCAGACCACCACCGTCGCCTTCAACGAGTTCAAGAGGTTGAAGAGGCAAAGTGACTTTAGGAGGGAGCAGAAGGAGCTTTTGGGGGAGTCTGCTGTCCCCGAGATGCCGCTGAGGAAGATCCTGAATGGGACCTGCTCTTACAACCCACCTGCAGAGAGGAGCAAGACGGTGCTCAGGCTTAGCTCTATCTTGGAGGAAGAGGAGGAGAGTGATGAGGAAGACTGGAAGGACCCTCAGAGGATAATGCCCCATACCCCGCAGCATCCACACTGTGACAGGGACTCCATTCTGGAACTTGCCCAGGACCTCAGGAGACTGAGCATCCAAAGAGCCTTGGCCCAAAAACTGCTTTACACCCCGGGCACTCAGATGTCAGACTGGAAGCGCCCCATGAGGACTATCTGCTAAGCCTCACCCGTCCATGCCCGGACAACCTTCGGGTCCCTCAGTCTCACCCAGACCCCTTGATGGTGGCCAAATACTGGGTTTGGCTTGGCCGATGACCTCTGCTGTGTTTGGATCAGGGCCAAGGGGCCGTGGACGCAGCTTTCGTCTTCCCCGACTCCCCTATTACCAGCCCTGTTCTCCTTTCCTCAGGTTGTCGGCAGACCCCCCTCTAATGTCTGACCATAAGTCAATGCCTCACAGTCCCAAGAGGTTCAGCGTCAGCTGAGGCTCTCCAGTAGCACCATTGCCTTGATTGTATTGACAGTAGGGTGCAGGGAGTGATTTCCAGGAAGTGTTATCTTAAGCTCACAGTGGAAAATCTCCGCTGATTATGATGTGTGCCAATAAACCCCGCGTCCCAGCATTCATGTGTCTCTCGTGTAAATCACAGGCTTGCGGAGCCCCGGTCTATTATATTTAAAGGGACATTACATCCGCAGCTCATCTTCTCTCCATTTTTACTTTCAATCTATTGTTCCCTGTTATTAGTCATTTCAGGTTGGAAAGGGTGGGGGAGGGGGTCGGCTGTGACGGTAGCGTTCGTCAGTGGGAAAAGTGACACACATCCCATTACCTCCATATGTGTGACTGATATCAGCAATATTATAAGCTGCCGACTTTAAGGTCAGTGGCCCTTTAAATTATTGCTGTGAGCACTCATGGGTTAATCAGCTACTACCAGGCGTCTGTTGTACTAATTGTTGGGGATGAGATGATCGCGCCACAGTTTTTATTATAAGACTTATTTATTGGTTTATCTGCATCTCGGAAAGCTGGGTGACACTATGGCTGCCGCTATTACTGCTCAATAATTGACATCTATTTAAACAGCTACACATTACTAGTACGACAGCTCCCCAGCTTTCCCAGGCACAGCAATGCATAGCTTCATAGATCATTGCCTGACTAGGTTGATACGCCTTTCAGGAGTTTAGGAAAGCTGGGTGACACCTGCTTCTGGGTTATAATTGCAGCCTCTTTGTCACCTAGTTTTTCTAGGATCAGACGTTCTCAGCAATACCTAGTCCTCCGTATCATAGATAGATTTACCTTTCAGGATTTTAGGAAAGTTGGGTGACAAGTTGCTGCCTTGTTTGTTGTCACTCAGCTTTCTCAGGATCAGATGTTTCTTTCCGTGTCCGTTCGTTGTTTTTTTTTTTTTTTTTTTGCGGACCGTATGCAGAACCGTTCATTTCAATGGTTCCGCAAAAAAAAAAAAGATGTTACTCCATTTCCGTACTTTTCACAAAAAAATAGAACATGTCTTATTAGGATAGGACTGTCTCGCAAAATACGAAATGCACATGGACGTCATCCGTATTTTTTGCGGATCCGTTTTTGTGGACCGCAAAATACATACAGTCGTGTGCATGAGCCTTTAACTAGATAGATTTAGCTTTCAGGAGTTTAGAAAAGCTGGGTGACTCCTGCTGGGAGCCTTAGGGCTCATACACACGGCCGTTCTGTACATTGGGGACCGCAATTTGCGGTCCCAAATGCACGGGCAACATCCGTGTGGCGGTCGGGACAGATCGAGACCCATTCAACTTGAATGGGTCCGTGATCCGTCTGCACCGCGGAGGGACGGAGAGAAACACCACAGAAGCACTCCGTAGTGCTTCCGATCCGTGCCTCCGTTCCGCGCCGCATCTCCGGGATTGTGGACCCATTCAAGTGCACACGACCGGTGCGTGTGTATTACACACCACAATACGGCCGGGCAACGGTCGTGTGCATGAGCCCTTATTAAATAGTCACCCAGCTTTCCCGGGATCAGACGTTCTCAGCAATACCTAGTCCTCTGTATCAGCTAGATAGATTTGCTTTCCAGGAATTTTGGGTGACTCCTGCTGGGAGTTGTAATTGCGCCCTTGGTAGTCACCCAGCTTTTCCGAAGCTCCTAGTCACCAAATCTACTAAAATACTGCACCCATCCCACACACTTCCATATGGGCTCATGCACACGACCGTATGTATTTTGCGGTCCGCAAAACATGGATCCGCCAAAAATACGGATGACGTCTGTGTGCATTCCATATTTTGCGGGAATGGAGCAGCCGGCCCCTAATAAAACAGTCCTATCCTTGTCCTTAATGCGGACAATAATAGGAAATTGCATAACGGAAATACGGAAACAGAATGCACACGGAGTAACTTCCGTTTTTTTTGCGGACCCATTGAAATGAATGGTTCCTCATACGGTCTGCAAAATAAGAACAGAACGGACACGGAAGGAAAATATGTTCGTGTGCATGAGCCCTATAGCTGCTTATTCAGACACTGGGGGTTGTGACAACCCCAGTGGGAGCTGTAATGGCGGCCATATTGGTTGTCACCTAGCAATGGCGAAATACGATATTTAGCACTGGGCGACTTGAGGGTTTTCCCCGGTAAATTTAAGTTGTATCTCTTTTAAATTGCTGACACTGATATTTTCTTTCGCCCTGCAGTGGGAATTTTTCGTCCGTGTCACTGTAAGCGATTATTAGATGAGGTTGTGTTGTTAAATCAAACACGACCTGCGCCGATCGCCTGCTCTGACATCACTGCGCCCGCCGTCGTGTTGTGTGTAAACAGCGGGCAGTGCGACACAACATGAGGGCGGTGACGACGTGTGCAGAGGAGGATTATCTGTGTGTCCCGAGGCTAAGAAACAACGCAAGACACCCCATTCCTCAAAGGTGTCTTGATTTCTGCTTGCTGTCAGTGAATGGCATTTTTTTTTTTTTTTTTTTTAATCTTCGGAGGACAACACTATACACATATACACACATCCTGTTCATACAGCTGGCTGGCTTGTTAATAAAATAACACGGACATTTGAGTCACTGACAGGAATCAGAGGTCTTGAAAATGGTGAGAGGCTTATTAAAATGAATGATGCCATGTTTGGCTTTCATAGGATTTCTCATACTGATACATTGCAAAAAACACGGAACTGGGAAAGATATTAAAGAAGAACTCCCGCAAAAAATTTTTATGCTCTGACCTGTTAGAAAGCTGCATGATATAATCTGTAGTGATTGTCATTTTCTTATCAGTGACTGTTTCTGTGAGTAAAAACCTCTCTTCTTATTGTAGCTGGGTCATGTGACCAACTCCCTGACCTCCAACTGACCCAGGACAGGAAGCCAGTCACTGCTCTATTCATTCCTATGGGAGCCTCACTTTCAGTCTCATAGGAATACATAGAGAATTAGACTTCCTGTCCACACATAAGTCTCTGTGTGAGTTGGTGGGTCTAATTGCTGGTCACATGACAGAGATAAGAAACTTCAGGATGATATAAGTCAGAAATTCAGACACTGGTAAGAAAATGACATTCACTACAGATTACATCATGTACATTTCTAGCAGGACATGGAATAAAAATTTTGTCAGGAGTTCTTCTTTAAGGGAACCTTTCAGCTTTTGGATGTAAACAGTCATTTTTCCATTCACTCACAGCAAGCAGAGATCTTGAAATTGGTGATGTAGTGCAACTCGTTATAGGAAAATTGCATGACTTTTAATTCTCCAAAGGTTAAGGATCATCCTAGATCCACATTTATAGTGTAGTATGCTGATCTTTGGGATTGCTATGCAGCGTTTGGGCCCTCGGAGCACATGTTGGGGGCCACAGGTGAGGACATAAATGCAGCAGCGCCTGCCATGGACCCCTAATATCTGATTTTAAGAACGCAACCACGACATGAACCCTGGGGGCAGAGGTGGACTGAGCCGCAGCCGTGCAGAGATGACTGGCTCTGGTGACATCACTGCCGCTGTGACATCACTAATCCTGTCACATCACTAATCATTTTCTGTCAGTCTGATTGATTTCACTCCGGCATAATCAATACCTGATATCGTACAGCAGCCTCCTCCAATCAATGCATCGACCAGATCACATCAATGGAAGGAGCATCATCCAGAAAAATCCATTTCCTTCTCTTCATTATATGGCAGCAACCTTCAGCACTATAACTCCCAGCATGCTCCATTCACTTCTATGGGAGAACAGTTGAGCAGCCGTGCACGCTGGGAGTTGTACTCACACAACGGCTGAAGTGCCGGAGGCTGCTGACCCCTGTCCTAGAGACTGCAGAAACGTATGTCTCCCTTAAAGGGCCGGTGTCCAGTCTCATGCTATGAAAAGATCTCTGTTTGCTCTGGGTGAATGGAGTCTGGAAGCATCCTGACTAGAGATGAGCGAACGTGCTCGAAACGAGCACTGTACCGCTCGGCTCGCATGGGCGCAGGCAGCCGCTTCTGCCCTCCGGAAGCGGCTGCCTGCGCCCATGCGAGCACAGGGGAGCCGAGCGGTACAGTGCTCGTTTCGAGCACGTTCGCTCATCTCTAATCCTGACCTAACTCTGCTTACACAGAAGAGGAGCTGTCACCGCTCCTGACACCTCTGTTTTGCTAACTACTTCCCCCATATTTTCTTATAACTACATGTTGTGCTTTTCCTCTATTTTTCCTACTATAAATATATTAATAAATTGCCAACTGGGCATTACCAATTCCCTTGTCTGGCACAGGTGGCATTGATCAGACAGTCTGATAATGTGCAAGGACACACCCCTAACAGGTAACACCCAATTGGCATAAACTTCTAGTAGGAATAATAGAGGAATGACACAATAGATGCTCCAGAGTTGTCAGTTCGTGTACAATACCACTATTTACTAAAGCAGACATGTCAGGAGAAGCGAGGGGGTCTTCTTTAAATACCTAGAGTTCAGTGGTGCCGCTGTGTTTCGTTCACCAGAGGACTCGCTCAGGTTTTCAAATTAAGGGGGTTGTCTCAGCAATAAGGGGGTTTTCCCATCTCAGACAATGGGGGCATAGGCGTTAGGATATGCCCCCCATTGCATGATAGGTGCAGGTCCCACCTCTGGGACCCCCACCTGCCTTGTGAACGCCGAGTGAAGGCAAAGTGAAGGAAGTGGTAGCGCGCAAGCGCGGTGCGCTCCCATTCATTTCTATGGGGATTCCGCACCGTTCGGCTATTTTCAACAGGCAAATAGGAACACTTGGTGGTGGCCAGACCCACCACTTTGCCGGGCTTCGGGGCCGCACCTATCAGACAATGAGGGCATATCACAGACGGTATGCCCCCATTGTCTGAGATGGGAATACCCCTTTAAATGTCATAGTCCTTGTATAGATCATATAAATGGACCTTATTTGCCATTTACATGCTGTTAAAGCCAGTGAAAGTATGACATTTACTTACATAGTATGGCGCCACCTGGTGTTCAAAGTGTACAGTAATGTGCATGTCCCCACTGAGCTGAGTGCTGGAGAATGGACATGCTCAGTCGTTCCCCCACAGCCAGGTCTCTACATAGTGACCCTATGTGCACTGCAGGGCAACCAATAGAAATAGCTTTCTGCCCTGCTTGTCAAGAAGTTGCAGGACTCCTCTGTGCGGGAAGTATAAAGGGACTATATTGTCAGCTGCCAGAGGGAGAAGGAGACTGATTCAGCCAAGAGCCCACTCCCAGGGGTTATAATGAGATAACCCCTTTAAGATATCTTTTACCTATACTGATGCACTGTAACAAGCAGCCATCTGTGTTATCAGACCTACAGCATTCTCACAGCGCCGTACATTACATAGTGGCCATGCTTGGTATCGCCCTCAGTCCCATTCACGGCCATGTTGACTCATCATTTTGAATGACATATTGACCTGCCTCATGTGATATGTCACGTGCTGGCCAGCTCACTCTCCGCCAGTGATTAACAACCTACACTTACGTCACCGTCCGGCAAGGTGACTGATCCCCAAGAGACAGAACGTCCCTTAACCCTCTGAATACTGATCTGTCACTCATTGACAAGAAAAAAAAAATAATGCACCAAGAAGTTGTTGATGGAATGAAACTCTGTGCACTCTCCATTTACTTCTATGGGAGTTCCAGAAATAGTCGAGTGATCGCACTACTCTTTTTGGAACTGCCGTAGAAATGAAAGGAGAGCACGCCATGCAAGCACGGTGCGCTGTCCTTCGCATTGTTGACCCCGTCCTAGACATAGGTGGGACCCACACCTCTCTCCTAGCGATATGCCACCACTGTGGGGGATGGGCCCGCCCCTTTAACGATGTGCAATTTATTAAATTCAGGTTCAACAATGAAAATAACAAAAATAAGAATTAGAGCTCATGCACACACTGTATGTTTTTTGCGGTTCGCAAAAAGACACAAATCTTCCAAAAAAAAAAACGGATCCCTTTTTTTTTTTGCAGATCCATAATAATAATGCCTGTCCTTGTCCACAATATGGACAAGAATAGAAAATGTTCTATTTTTGTGGAACGGACTTGCAGACATACGGAGTCATTTCCGTTTTTTTGTGGCCCAGTTGAAATGAATGATTCCGCATACGGGCCACAAAAAAACGTAACAGGCACGGACAAAAAATAAGTTCGTGTGCATGAGCCCTAATGCAGGACTCAGTAATCGGACGTTTCTGTCCTTAGATCCTTCATCAGCGAGCTACAGTAGCCCAATAGGGTATGAGCGTGGAGGAGCCTAAGGATAGGGACTTTCGGAGATCTGGTGGCCATGGTTTATGCTGATGAACCAAGGGTGACTGTGGGCATCAATGGTAGGACATGTAATGAGCACCATGACACCCAATTTGTACCTGGATATGACCCGGGCAGAGACAGGGATGTGTAAAGAAGGGGCCTCCTGTGTGTGGGTGGTGGACAACAAAACTGTGGGAGCTGCTCGTGCTTGTCGGGGGATCAAACGACGGTCTGTCTGGGCTACCCGGATCCTGTTCACCATATGTACGTGCATGTCCTCACGTAACCACTGCTGCCAACACCCTCAAACAGCCGGGGGGCAATTCATCCTGTTGCACTCAGTCCAACGATGCCCCCTCTCAAAGTCTGTCAACCGAGCAAAATGTCTTTGAGTACATCATACAGTCATGTCTATCAGTCAACGATCTCTCAGCAAGAGGTACCCTATCCAAAAGTAGCCCCTGAGAGCCTTTTTATAGGGCAGTGGTTGAAGCACTTTTATGCCACTCTTGTGGCAAGGCCCAGTGTCTAATCAGACCACACCTGCAATCATCTACATATATCTGCCGGAGACATAACTGTAGGATGATTTCTGCAGCAATCCGGCTTTGCTATCTGGAAAGAAAAAAAACAAAGCATATCCCAATGTGTGTATGCGCATCACCATGGCTGAAAATATGAAAGCATATAGCGTAGGTTCCCATCCAAAAGAGGTCACCTTGCCTTGGTGGTTGGTCACAAATGAGGTCACCTAGCTGTAGTGGATGGGCACAAATGAGGTTACTTTTCCGTGGTGAATGGGCACAAATGAGGTCACCTTGCCGTGGTGGATAGGCACAAATGAGGTCACCTTGCCATGGTGGATGGTCACAAATGAGGTCACCTTGCCATGGTGGATGGTCACAAATGAGGTCACCTTGCTGTAGTGGATGGGCACAAATGAGGTTACTTTTCCATGGTGGATGGGCACAAATGAGGTCACCTTGCTGTGGTGGATAGGCACAAATGAGGTCACCTTGCCGTGGTGAATGGTCACAAAAAAAGGTTACCTTGCCGTGGTGGATGGTCACAAAAGGGGTCACCTTGCAGTGGTGGATAGGCACAAATGAGGTCACTTTGTCGTGGTGGGTGGGCACAAATGAGGTCACCTTGCTGTGGTGGGTGGGCACAAATGGGGTTACCTTGCTGTGGTGGATTGGCACAAATGATTTCGATCAAAATGTATTTGCTAAGTACCTCACATTTATCTATATAGTGAGTGTAGCCTTAGTTTATATATTTTGTGATCATGTTTGCAGAGTGCTTTGTGCTTGTGGGGGCATTATTTTTTTTTTGTCAATGAGTGTATATTGACTGTTGTAAGTCCCCCCCCCCATATAACGTAGTTGGTAAATGGCATTGTCCTACTGAGTCTTATGTTCTGTTCGGTTGCCTTGGACTCCTGCGCAGAGTCAACCACTAATGACCGCCATTACAGAGCTCACAGGGTCATCACTCCCTTACCGTAGACCCTGAATGACCTCTCCTATGTGTCTCCATGGGATCCATGTTTCTATGTCTCACCCCTGCAAAGCCCAGCCCCACCCCTGAGGAGAATGTATTATTCCATCGTAAAACACGGTTCCCTTTCCACACAGAGTCCCATAGGATAACCATATTGTATGAAAAGCTGAGTTTCTGGTACAGTTGCTGCCATTAACATTTGTAAATAACACAGGAAATGTGAAATCATCATCCTTGTGACAAAGAGACGCATTTCCACCTTGGACCCGAAATGTGTTGCTATGTGCTGGAAGCCACGTGCCGGATCTACAGCAGAGAATAGGTTAATGGCCACTTTTTGCCCCCGTCTAGGAAGCAATGACCCATTTGAATACATGTTGCTTAAGAAACGCAGCGTATTCCCAGTCCTCCCAATGATGTCACCATTGTTGCCATGACGACAACTTAAAATTTCCACTCTCTCCAGAGGAAAAGGAAAACGCAGGAGCCTTTGATCGATGGAAGGAGGGCAGTGAACCTTTCCTGTACTTCTGCCTGAGCGTTAATATAATGTCTCGCAGCGCCATGTCTTAATAGCCCCCTCCCCCACCCACCACAGAGGAAAATCAATAGATCTAATAAGCTCTTCTGTCTTCGAGGCCTTTTCTGGCATGTTTCTGTGCTTCCTTACACCAGGTGCCTCTGTCTTCTACCATCAACCCTTCCTTCACTTTATGTAGGCCCAAAAAAGTCAACTGGGAAGATATATGGCCTTTGTTGCCCATAGCAACCAATCACAGTTCAGCTTTCATTTTGTAACCTGCTGCTGAAAGATGAACGCTGTGCTTTAATTGGTTGCTATGGATGACCAATCACAGCACAGCATTCATTTCCTAACCTGCTGCTAAAAGATGAAAGCCGGGGTCTGGCCACCACCAGGCGCAGCTCCCCCGCTGCTCCCGTAGAAATGAATGGGAGCGCACCGCACATGCGCGACCACTGCTCCTATTCATTTCTATGGAGCAGACGGAAATAGCCAAGCCAGCGCTCAGCTATTTTCGCCGGCCACATAGAAATGAACGGAAGGCAGCTGCGCATGCGCAGTGCGCCCTCCATTCATTTTCCGGCTTGGTTCTCGATATATGTGACAATGGAGCATATCCTAGCGATATGCCCCCATTGTCTGAGAATGGAATAACCCTTTAAAGAGGTTTTTCAGGTGTTTAACACTGATGGCCTATCCTCAGGATAGGTCATCAATATCTGATCGTTGGAGTGCGACACCCGGGACCCCTGCCGATCAGCTGTTTGACGAGGCTGCAGTCTCCACGTAGCATATCAAGCACAGCGCAATATATTGTATAGTGGCCGTGCTTGGTATTGCATGGGACTGCTCTGCGCCTAGACCATGTGACCAATGAATGTGATGTCACCGACCTACAAAAAGGTTGCAACACTCACCAGAGCACCTTGGCCCCTTCAAACAGCCAGGGGTGCCCGGAGCCAGGCCTCCAACAATCAGATATGGATGATCCTGAGGATAGGACATCAATATCGAAATGTCAGACAACCCCTTTAACTGTCTGATATGTATGGGGGCCTCCCGACTATCCCTGGATGCCAGGGAAGATAAGGATCAGGCAGATGGATTCCAACATACCCGATTCTTTAAAGGGTTATTCTCATTTTAGACAATGGGGGCATATCGCTAGGATATGCTCCCATTGTCTTATAGGTGCGGGTCCCACCGCTGGGACCCGCACCTATATCGAGAACGGAGCCCCCGAAGTGAATGAGGGCGCACTGCGCATGCGCAGCCGCCCTCCATTCATTTCTATGGGGCTCGGCTGCTTCCGTCGGCTCCATAGAAATGAATGGGAGCGCACCGCGCATGCACGGCCCGGCTCCCATTCATTTCTATGAGCGGCGCGGCGAGCTGCGCCTGGTGGTGGCCGGACCCCCGGAAACCTGGGGTCCTCCAGGCGCAGCGCTCCCCGCTCCGTTCTGGCTATAGGTGCGGGTCCCAGCGGTGGGACCCGCACCTATAAGATAATGGGGGCATATCCTAGCGATATGCCCCCATTGTCTAAGATGAGAATATCCCTTTAAGATAATACCTTTTAACATGCCCGATCCTTTAATTCTCAGGGAGATAATCTAGTGCCAGAGGTGGCTTTTTCTCCATGTTCGAAACACACCTACAGTATGCTACTCCTTGCTATAATGTGATAGAGGCGCCGCTTATCACAGGCCTGACACCAGAACTGCATACAGTTTATCAAATTTATTCATTGATGCAATCGGCTCAAGCTTTAGATTTAGGGTAAGGACACCCAAGAACCCCAGAATTCTTCCATACATCATCCCCGAGCACCTAGAAGAATCTTCTCCCTGGCAGGGACCAAAAGTGAAATAATAACCCTGTGCTAGTCTAAATTTAACCCATGAAGCACCAGCCGGCTCGCCATCCGCCATTGCAGCACGACGGTCGGTAAATGATAATGGGTCAGAGGTCACCCTTCTTTTTGGCTGGAGAACCTCAAGGTCATTTCTGTTACGAAACTTCAGCTCAACTTCTTGGATTTCTTTAAAATATTGTCCTGTAAATCCACTTCTGGAAATTGGCCACGGCCGTATACACCCCGGGGTAGTTGGGGTTCGCACAGCTGTGACCCCAGGATACAATGCCAAAGACTCGTCCGTCACACACCAGGGGGCCCCCAGAGTCTCCCTGCAAAAGGAGGCGACAGATTATAGAGAGTGAGTATCCGCATGGCGCAGGAACGGATTGCTGCTGGACTCTGCTGCCCCCTGCAGGCAGTGCAGCTGTAGGACACTTACCTGGCAGGCATCTTTGCCACCGCTGTTGTAGCCAGCACAGATCATGTTTTTGGTGATGTGTCCCGAGTACGAGGCCGAGCCGTTACACTTTCGTACGGGGACAATGGGCAGTTTGACGCTGCGCAAGGTGTCGGAAGCTTTGCCGCTGACTGCGCTGGTGTAACCCCAGCCCGACACCTGACACAGGCGACCCTCAGAGGGCGAGACCCCCTGAGGTGGAAGAGGCACTATAGACACGAAGGAGTTATACACAGCTCCACGATTAAGCTGAAAGATAAGAAAAGAACACAGGGATTAATTCACATTCATTACTCAGATATTGCGCAGGTTTGACAGGTTTTTTGAAAGTTTTTTGCGTTTTAATAGTGTTTTTAGCGGCCTTTTCAGTGCTTATTTTACTGCAGATGTTATTTTAGAGTGATTCATGAAAAACACTGCAAAGCGCTTCTTTGAATGTTTTTTTTGTGTTACATTTTTAGATTTTTGTATGCTCTAGTAAACGCCTGTTCTAAGTATACAGTTTTTTAAAAAATGCTAAAAAGTTGCTTAAAAAGAGAAAGTGACAGAAAACACGTGACTTTTTCCACAAAAAATAAAAAAATATGTGAAGGAAGCCTTAAAGGTTATGTACACCTTTGGAGGCAATTTTGTTTATGATTGCATTTTACTCATTTTTGGCTAAAAATCATATTTTCAATTGGCCTTTATTAAAAATTTTGAGCCGTTCTGTCACAAAGGATTAACTGTTTTTCTAGCTGTGTGACTGGTACTTTCATTTTGTGCCTGTCATCTAATAACCCTTATTTCTAAGCTACTAAGGGGTCTAAACACTTATTTAAGGGCTCATGCACACAAACGTATTTTCTTTCCGTTTCCGTTCTTTTTGCGGATCGTATGCGGAACCATTCATTTCAATGGGTCCGCAAAAAAAAACAGAAGATGTGCATTTCGTTTCCGTATTTCCGTTCCACAAAAAAATAGAAAATTCTATTATTAAGATCCTATTATTGTCCGCATTACGGACAAGGATAGTTCTGTTCTATTAGGGGCCAGCTGTTTTGTTCCGCAAAATATGGAATGCACACGGATGTCATCCGTATTTTTTGCGGATCCGTTTTTTCATACGGTCGTGTGCATGAGGCCTAAGCCACATTCTTATCAGTAAGATAAGGACTGAGCTGTAAAGGGTGTTTAAAGTGAAAGATCAGAGATAAGGAGTCCATCAGCTCCTAGTCTGACAGAAAAGAGAGAAAATCCACATGCAGCTACTACAGCATCTCAGCTCTGTACACAAAAAAGGACGCCATATTTTTAATAAAGTCCAATTGAAAAAATTATTTTTAGCTCAAAATAAGTACTTAAAGAAGAACACCCGAAAAAAAAAATTTATTCTCTGACCTGTTAGAAAGGTGCATGATGTAATCTATAGTGAATGCAATCTTCTCATCAGAGACTGCATTACTGAGTTATCCCCTCTCTTCTTATTGTAGCTGGGTCATGTGACCAACTCCCTGACCTCCAACTGACCCAGGACAGGAAGCCAGTTACTGCTCTATTCATTCCTATGAGACTCCCATATGAATGCATAGAGAATTAGAATTCCTGTCCACACATAAGATGCTGTGTTATCTGGTGAGTCTGATTGCTGGTCACATGACACAGATGAGAAGCGTCAGGGAGATATAACTCACAAATACAGACACTGGTAAGAAAATGACATTCACTACAGATTACATCATGTACATTCCTAGTAGGACATGGAATAAAATTATTTAGAAAATTGTTTTACAGCAGCCACATGGCCCACAGACACAATGAACAGGAGCAGACATCATTGACTTCTATGGGAGAGTTTTCTAGCCATCGTCTGTGACCTATGGAGAGGTCATTGTACAAGGAAAGAAGAGATAAGATATGTAAATGGTGGATCCTGTCTTATCTATACATAGAGGTGATATAATTACAGGCAGGATTAGAATGACATATAAGCAGATAACTGCAGTAAAGAAATCTGTACAGACCAAGAAAACAAAATGTTGTTTTTTGTTGTTTTTTTTAATTTATAGATATAAGAGGGCTTGTCCCATCGCTAGGATTTGCCCCCAATTGTCTGACAGGGGCGGGTCCCACCTCTGAGCGCCACACCTATATTGAGAATGGAGCGGGAAAGGTGGTGACCGGAGTACCCCAGGTTTCCCCTGGTCCGGCCACCACCAAGTGCTCTCCCCATAGAAGTGAATGGGAGAGCACCGTGCCTGCATGGTCACGGGCATGGAAATAGCCAAACCAAATGAATGGAGAGCGGTTTCGCATGCACAGTGCTCCCTCTACAACTTTCAGGGCTCCATTCTCAGTGGAGGTGTGGGTCCCCATCATCTGTGATGAGACAACCCCTTTAAGCCAAAAAACATGATTTAAACAATAGGTCATTTTCTGATGACAATCAAGCAACAGGACTGGGGTGTTACAAAAGCAGTGCTCCAAGTGCTCTGGTCAACCCCTTGGTGCTCATAGCAGCTCATTTGCACATGACTAAAAACGCAAATATCCCGGCAACAGTTCTTCTTACAGATATGAGAATCAAAAAGGTATCATTTGAATCAGCATGATCAACCCTACCAGGCAGCACGCCTGGTTTAATAGGGTTGATCATGCTGACAGATGCTCTTTAAAGAGGTCTCCAACTTGTAGCTATTCAAGATGACACCTTATAGGAGATACAGAGTAGATACAATGTAGTAAGCGCATCTCCCAAATGCATTGCATCAGAGAGAGTTTTGCATCACCGATATGATGCATGGACATGAGTGCTATGCAAATCAGAGCGTGCGCGGTCATGTGACTGTTATTTAATGATGACATCACGATTACTCACCTTGATCAACATGATGTCTGCATTCTTGGAAGACGGGCTATAGTCCGGGTGAGACACAAGCTTCACTGGGCGGAAAATCTGCTCCGTTCCTTCAAAGACGGACAAGGAATATTCCCCGGCCACCACCAGCATCTGGTTCTGTCTTCAGAAATATGACTGATAACATCAGAGGCCGATCACCACGGCATATTCATGCGAGATATTTTCATATAATATTCTGTTATATTGTGTTATACTCTAGTCACATCCAGAGCTGCACAGAATCATCACTCTGCCCACTCTGTTACCCTCCCCCTTCCTATAATTGTTTAGGTGTCATCCCATAATCCACTGTACTCCAGTGCATTGCATTATGGGAGATTTTGTGCTCTCTGCCTTAGAGCAGCAAATGTTCTATGCACACTCTAAACCAGCAGGGTGCGGTAGAGGTATGTACAGATTATATGCCTGAGAGCGATCAGGAAGACAGCAGATTTGTAAATGCAGCTTTGGATGTGACTAGAGCAGTATGTAGATGATGTCTGTAAAATGAAGTTCACAGTGGAGTTCACCTTCTACCGTAATCACCTGCTGCCATGTTTAGGCTTCTTTCACACAAGCGTGACGGATTAGGTCCGGATGCGTTCAGGAAAACTCGCACCATTTTGCAAGCAAGTTCAGTCAGTTTTGTCTATGATTGCGTTCAGTTGTTCAGTTTTTTCCGCGCGGGTGCAATGCGTTTTGATGCGTTTTTCACACGCGTGATAAAAAACTGAAGGTTTACAAACAACATCTCTTAGCAACCATCAGTGAAAAACGCATCGCATCCGCACTTGCTTCAGAATACAATGCGTTTCTCACTGAAGCCCCATTCACTTCTATGGGACCAGGGCTGCGTGAAAAACACAGAATATAGAACATGCTGTGATTTTCACCCAACGAAGAACTGATGCGTGAAAAAAAAACGCTCATGTACACAGACCCATAGAAATGAATGGGTCAGGATTCAGTGCGGGTGCTGTGCGTTCACGTCACGCATCGCACCCGCGGGGAAAACTCACTCGTGTGAAAGGGGCTTTACTCCTCCTGACTCAGTCCAGTCATAATCTACTTACTCGGTTTTGCAGTGGGCGGCTGTTAGGACCCAGAACCTGCTGACCAGAGACCCCCCGCAGAAGTGGAGACCGGTATTTCTCTTCAGGGACACCAGGTACCGCGTAGAATATGGCGAGACAGCATACCCCCCAATAATGCGCTGTGCGTTCCGCTGCCCCTCACCTGAAAGAGTACAAGTCATTTGGGGTCATTTTTCATTGCTGTTTGCACCTTTTGAGTCTAGTCTTTATTAGGGCTCATGCACACAAACGTATTTTCTTTCTGTGTCTGGTCTATTTTTTTTTGCGGACCGTATGCGGAACCATTCATTTCAATAGGTCTGCAAAAAAAAACGGAAGTTACTCCGTGTGCATGTCCGTTCAGTAAAAAAAATAGAACATGTCCTATTATTGTCGGCATTAAGGACAAGGGTACTGTCTAACTGTTCTATTAGGGGCCAGCTGTTCTGCAAAATACGGAATGCACACGGACGTCATCCGTATTGTTTGCGAATCCGTGTTTTGCAGACCGCAAAATACATACAATGTGTGCATGAGACCTTATTTAGTTGCATTTACTGTTGTGTTTGCACCTGGTTTTCACCTTATTTTCCAGGTGCAAATGTTTTTGATTTTCAACTGATTTTGGAGGTGCAATTTATTTGGAGTGTCTGAGTTAGTTCCATTTATGTGTTTGCGCCTTTTTTGGCTGTTTTAGTCACACATTGGGGCACATTTATCAAGCTTGTCTGTTTTTGGCCATACAACTAGACAGGAGTACCGGTATTTCATTTGGCTATCTTTCTTTTGGAGAGTAATTATTAAAAGTTGCACAGCAGTTGATGAATTAGACTTATTGCTATTAGTCTGACCTCTGGTGGTTGTTTTTCAGTATGACAGGTTCATATTCACTTAGACTGGTCTAATTTATTTGCGCATCTTTGCAATGAAAAAGTTGCATGTATCCCAGAAAAAGCTAAAAGTCGCACTTCACCACTGAAAACAGACAAAGAAAAGTACGCCAGGAGTGGAATAGAATTAGAATGTTTTTGCAACAAATTCAGGCGCAAAAAAAAAGCACACCTACATAAATAGGTAGAAAAAAATTTGCAAAAGTTCGAAAACTTCTGAATTAGTCAAAATAGTCAAATGAGGCTCAAGCGTCTCCAAAACAGGCACAATTTCAGTAGTAAATGCAACAAAAAAATAAGTGTCTAAAACTGCATTTTTTAGACTAAAAACAGGCCCAAACACTTTAATGTGCCCCATTTTGTCTAATGGGTGGCATAGTTTTTCCTCGGTTGATCTAAAAAGAAATGTGCACTTTTTTTGTTTAAAAAAAGCCATAAGATGCAACTTTATACCTTAAGACTTTTCTACGGCACATTTGCGACTTTTTCATAAGCAGAAATTAGACAGAAATCACTAGACACACCTTGAAGCTGATGAATAAAAACACACCACCACTAATTCCTCACCTGTCCTGCGCCTCATCATAAGTATTTGGCAAGACTCACACAGGCGAATCACCAGCGGGAAAAAAAAATACGCATAAATGACCCCCATTAATTCAATGATCTAGTCTAGGGAGCTGACAGTGTAGTTTGGATCCAACATATGGCTCCTGAAACACCTCAAAACAACTGACTGGTGAAGGTGTGGGATATCGGACCCTGCCGATCAGATATCGATTACCAATCTGGAACATAGTCTATCAATAGTAAAATCCTGTACAAATCCTGCTCATGCACCTGGCCGTAGTTTCGGTCTGCATCCGATCTGCGTTCGATCTTGCACATCGAATGCAGACCCATGCATCTTAATAGAACACGTCCTATTCTTGTCCATTTTTCAGAAGTTAAAAAAAGTTTAAAAAAACCCAGCTTTCCTCTGATCCTGAATGGTACATAAACCTGAACTGTTACATAGAGTTGCGTAGATTAACACAGCAGGATAATAGGATAAACCTCATGAGTCACGATGCTGCCCCTTTAGTTCGGGTCTATGGGGGCGGTTGTTCCTTAAAAAGATTTTTCTCTCCATCTCACGATGCTTTTAGTGCAGACGCTGCAGCTTTCTACCATTCACGCAGCAATTACTCTTCCTTCCCCATAAAGGATTCTCTTGCGCTCAGGATTCCTGGAAGTGAAGGCGCACAGCGGAGTCCTGCCTCGTGTTCCTGGAATTCTGCATTAAGTTGATTAGTCGCTCAACACATAGAGATGACCAGTCCTCCTACTGGACTGGAATAGTAAGGAATGGGTTAATAAAGGACTATATGGCAGATAAGGAACCGGTTAATGATGGACTATATTGCAGATGAGGAAAAGAGGATTGTATTGCATGTAAGGAACAGGATAAGGATGGATTGTATTGGAGGTAAAGAATGGGTAAATGATAGACCATATTGCAGGTAAGGGATAGATTAATGAATGGACACATTGCAGGTAAGGAATGGGTTAATGATGGACACATTGCAGTAAGGAATGGGTTAATGATGGACTATATTGCAGTTGGCTCCATTCACACGTCCTGATTTTTGATCCGCATCCTATCCGCAATTTTGGATGAAAAATGTGGATAGTATGCGGATCCATTCATTTCAATGGGTCATGAAAAAATGCGGACAGCACTCCGTATGCTGTCCGCATCCGTTGTTCCGTTCCGTTATGCGGATCCGCATAAATAAATCCTCCTGTCCTACTTTTTTCCCGAATTGCGGTCCGTAGCACAATGAAAGTCTATGGATCCGCAAAAAATGCGGAAGACATGCGGAAAGGCATCCACATGTCATCCGTATTTGCGGATTCCGTTCCAGGAGGGGAGAAAAAAAGAAAAAGTTGCAGATGTTATTCATCCTTGACACATGGATACATCCTTTCCGTTTTTTACGGAAAAACGGAACGGATGTCCTGGAAAAACGGAGTTTTTTGCGGAACAACGGATCCGCAAAAAAATGACCGTTTTCCAGGATGTGCACAAATACGGACGTGTGAATGGGGCCTAAGCAAGAGGTTAATGATGGACTATATTATAGGCAAGGAATGGGTTAATGATGGACTATATTATAGGTAAGGAATGGGTTAATGATGGACTATACTTCAAGTCAGGAACAGTTTAATAATGGACTGTATTATAGGCAAGGAATGGGTTAATGATGGACTATATTATAGGTAAGGAATGGGTTAATGATGGACTATACTTCAAGTCAGGAACAGTTTAATAATGGATATTGCAGGTAAGGATTGGGGTAATGGGAATGGGGTAATGATGGACTAGTGTATAGGTAAGGAATGGGTTAACAACGGACTATATTATAGGTAAGGAATGGGTTAATGATGGACTATATTATAGGTAAGGAATGGGTTAATGATGGACTATATATAGGTAAGGGAATGGTTGGCCTATTAAGGTAAGGAATGGGTACATGGATATATTAGGGTAAAGGAAATGGGTTTAATAGATGGACTATATTATAGGTAAGGAATGGGTTAATGACGGACTATATTGAGCGCACGGTTTGGATTCGGCTACACGGTGACATATGTCGCACAGCAATTCCTGTAATGTTTGTCAATGGTGTAACGTGACACAACAAAGAATCCAGACATGGTTGAATTTTGTGTTGCACGCCAGTTTTTTCCTCCACTGACTTTAAATGTTCCTACCGCTGTGGCGAACTCACCTGTACTTCCCCTGTGGCTCTTCACAGCAAAATCGCAAATTCTAAAATAGGTCGCATGCCCTTAAGTCATGGGGCCCATATTGGAAGGTAAGGACTGGGTTAATCATGCGACTATATTGAGGGAAGGGGTTAAGTATGGACTGTGTTAAAAGGTGAGGAAATTGGGGTTAATCACGGACAGTATTTGCAGTGTTACAATGTAACAATTGAGAAACAAAAACATTTGAAATATTTGCAACTCATGGAAACAAATGACTGATGGAATAAGGATGAGCTAAGACCCCCAAAATGTCCTACACCCTGTGTGCATCCCTCCCCATAGACTAGGGGCCTCCCCAGACACCCCAGCGGTGTGACCCATTGCCATACCCAGTTAATAAATCCTGCACCTCAGTTACAACTTTGCATGTTTGTGTTCCTTACATTACGAGGCAATTCCATAAATGGCAATTTCAGAAAAAGAACAGGAGGGATCCAATTGCAGGACAATGGCATAAATGACTATTACCCCTAATGGCAGGATGGATCTCGTAATAGTAACAGTTCCACGATAGAAGCAAATGTGGTCCGATAAGACAATCGCATACATGACAGACAAATGCCATAAATAGCAATTCCACAGGTACAAGCTTACAAATTCTGATCCATGTGAGCAGCTCTGCCATCTTTGCCCAGCTGCTGAAGGTTTTTTAACCTATGTAGCACAGCCGGGCCTATCATACCCCAATACCACGATAAGGAATTTGCTAGTTATGGAGTTTCCCTTATGTATCCATCACAGTGACTTGTAGCAGGGCTGTCATCCCTGTCGTTAATTCCCCTAAAACCCTTCTAGAAACTCACCAAGGAACGTGGAAAATTGCAGGATCAGCAGGAGCCGCAGCTTGTGACAACCATCCTAAATACCGATGGGCACAGGGAGAACTCTGTACCTGCTTCCTCTCCCTGTCACCATGGCAATACCACAGCAGGGTAAAAAAGGGGCTATTATACCCATGAGGTATCTGAGGACAGAGGGGACAGCACAGGCAGCTCATCTTTCCCCCGGCGGCTCATGCCCATAGAGCTGTAGGTGGCATCAGGGCATCTCTGGTTTCGCTGGCACCTGCCGGGATAACGTGAGACTCCTTCCTTCCAGCCTCATCTGCATCCAGGTCGTCACCCCAAGAACTGAATCCCGACATCTTGGTTCGGTTAAATCTCTGTTAACCCTGTAAGGATCAGGCTGCAGAGGACTCTAAGACGCATGAAGAGGCAGAAGCAAAATTTAAGGGGAGCTTCTCCCCCTAAAATCAAAAATTCAGCTCTATGGGGCCGCCGAAGATAGGTGAGCGCTTGTGCTCGGCTTATTATCAAGTACTAACCACACTCAGGCTGATGCAGAACTACAAGTCACAGAATGCTTGGTTAGTTTGGACACCTTCTAGCACCATGACACTAGATCTTGAGTTTGCAACCTGTCAGAGTATGCTGGGAGTTGTAGTTTGGAATTGCTTGAGGGCTACAGGTTGATCAGGCCACTACTAGACAGTAGAAAAAAAATGTCTTATGCCATCTAGTGGCCATATGGATTAATGTGTGTAGTGTACCTTTAAGTACAGAGTTCTGTTATTTTCCAGCAGAGTGTTAAATGTGGACAGTGGTTCTCAAAATTGGCGGGGGGACAAATCCTGTATAACTTTTAGGGAATTTAGAACACTTGGGTGACACATGTACATTCTTAGTTACTGGCATATACTATAAAATGTACTTACTTGAACTTTTTGTTATCTGTAGTCCGTAGGCAGCGCAAGCACAAATGGGAAATTGTCCCCTAGGTACCATCAGAAGAGACAGGGTAACAAGCAATCAATGAATCCTTCAGCCAATCCTATAAAAGCAAACTCCAAAGTTTATCAGGGTTTAGCTACAAGGATCACGGTGGGATTGCTGTGTACTTGTGCTAGTATATAAATGAATGGGATTGCAGCACAACTTGCGCATTTGCTGCAACTGCAACCTTAGATTATTGCAATTCTGGGGTGGCAATAAACATTGCGAGACACACTGGAACCCCACGCATTAGCACCATTACAACACGATGCCACTGCGATTCTTGGGCACCTCTGTATAGCCAAACCCTTAAAAGCTGGGAAGTTGTGCTGCCTGTGGACTGCAGGAAATGAAAATTTCCGGTAAGTGATTTCCATTTTCCTGGGTGTTTTCCAGCAGCACAAGCAAATGGCATTTGTAAGAAATTCAAGAGGGAGGGATAGAAAAAAGCCAACTCCAGCATCCATTTTGTCAAAAACTGCAACCTCTGCTTGCAGAATTTCATGCATCCATAAAATCGCCATCTTAGGATACTTTCACATCTGCGTTTTGGACGTTACCAGTCCAAAACCCAATGGTCAGGATCCGTCCAAAACGCAGACTTTATAAACGGATCCTGCTCCATAGAGATGAATTGATCTTAGAACAGGATCCGTTTCTCTGCGTTTTCGGAAGCGCAGACAAAAATGCTACAACCCTTAAGATGTGTCTGCGCATGATCATGTAATGTGCGTTCACAATACAGCAGTTACCTCAGAGCGGGTTTGAACAAGAACAAGCCGGCCACCACTATTACATGGCCGCGGTGGCCGTAACCAGGGGCAACGGCCTGACTGATGTGTGTGGGACAATGGATATACAAATAGGGAAATCTTCTAAACGGTACATTTTATATAAATACATTCTATTAGTAATAATATTGGTATGGCTATATCTAACTATACAAACTACATTTGGGAGCCCCTTTAATGAAGACTGAGAAACTTTTAGAACTTTCAAGCTAATAATGAGAAGCTGGTCATTTTCCACAGATACCCTAGGGTTTAACCCCTTCACGACCTCCACCATACATGTACGTCGGAAGTCATGTCTATAAACATGGCGCTTGCAGCAGGCGCCATGGCGGCCAGGTTTCTGCTGTTTAAAACAGCAGTGACCCACGGCACATGTATGCGATCAGCCAGAAGGATTATTGCATACATTCTCCCCCTCAGATGCTGTGGTCAAATGTGACCATGGCATCTGAGCAGTCCAGAAGCAGAAGCCGTACCGTCCCGCTCCAGCTGAGATCGGGGAACCTGTTACACTATACTAATAGCCTGAAGTCTCAAGCAGTCTTCGGCGGCTATTAGAGGAATATACCAATACAGGCCACTAGGTGGCAGCACTGTATTGTTATATTGAAAATGTAGTGTTCAATAAACACAATGGGCAATCTAATCATTGCAAGTTATAGTCACCCAGGGTGACTTAAAAAAAAGGAAAAAATTCAAATCACCTTCCAAAAAATAACAATACCATATATAACCAATAAAACAAACAAACATCATGGGCATTGCCACGTGCAAAAATGCCCATACAATTAAAATATAACATTTATTGCCATATGGCAAATGGTGTAACAGGAAAAAAATAAAAACAGCCAATTCGCCATTTTTTGTCACTTCAACTCCCCAATAAATTTTTACAAAAAGTGATCAAAAAGTCAAACACACTTCAAAATAGTATCACTGAAAAGTAAAGATCGCCTCGCAAAAAATGAGCCCTCAAACACCTCCATGAAATAACTACAAAATAGTTGCAGAGGCCAAAATATGGCAATGAAAAAAAAACATTTTTTTCTCAAGGCTTTTAATTTTTTTTCAGTATTAAAGCGCAAGAAAAACTATACAAGTGTGGTATCATTGTAATCATACTGACCTGGAGAATGAAGGTTACAGGTGAATTTTACCGCATAGTGAATGGTGTAAAAAAAAAACAAAAAAAAACTCTGTCAGAATTGCGTTTTTTCTTAATTCCACCCATATGGAATTTTATTCCTGCTTCCCACTACATATTATGCAACCGTAAATGGTGCCATTTGAAAGTACAACTTGTCCAGCAAAAAATAAGCCCTCATAAGGCTATGTGAACAGAAAATGCCAAAAATGGCATTAAGGGTTAAAGAGGAGCATGTTTTGGAGGGAAAAAGCCAGACTTGTTTACCACCAAAACCAGACAGACTGACCTTTTGAATGTCTGGTTTTAGCTCTTCTGTTATGTCTGGAAAAACTACAGTGTCATTGCCATGGAGTATCATTGAAGCTGTAATGTAAGTCTATGACAGACGGGAGCTGTAACATTGTATCTGTTTGTGCTGAGCGTCTCCACTCCACTCCTCCCACTAGAAGGTTCTAGTTCAGCCAGAAACTGTATATAAGGAGAGCAGTCAGAGAGCCTTGTGTTCTGCAGTTAGGGACCAGTGCTTGGAGGGGAGACTCATGCCAGTATTCGTGAGTGACCAGAAGAAGACGCTGAGATGACGACCAGGGTGCTAGCCTTCTGAGAGGGAGGGAGAGCTAGCTCAGGCCTTTCTTCAGCATCAAACCCTTCTTCTGCCAAGGAGGAGACCGGAGAAGCCAGCCTTATGTCCCGCCTATATTGTATTACACCTGAGTTCATCCAGTAAAGAAGTATACTGGTTCATTGCAGACCCTGACTCTCTGGACTTATTTCCCATTGGGAGACATGTTATATCTTTTTGCAGAACGGACATACAGATGCGGAACGCACACAGATGATCATTGTATTTTCCGCATCCGTATGTCCATTCCGAAAAACGGATAGAACGTGTCCTCTACTTAAGGATTTGGTGTATTTTTTGTCCACACGTGTATGATTTTTCTGTTGTGTTTAGGGCTGCAGCTATTGACTATTTTTGTAATCGAGTATTCTGCCGATTAATCCAACAATTATAGAGTACTCTAATAACAAATATACTAAATAAAAGAACGTTTTCCTTTATAAAAACTCATCAGCCCCCCGTGCCATCAGGTTCTCCCCCAGTGCCATCAGCTGCCCCCTCAGTGCCATCAGGCTTTTCCCCAGTGCCATCACTTCCCGCCCAGTGCCATCAGCTGTCCTCTCAGTGCCATTGGGGGTCATTTACAAACATTTTCTGGCATAAAATGTCGGGTTTTTACACATAGTTGTGGCGGCGGCGTTCCAAATTTACCAACGTCTGACTTTTCTCTACAAAGATGAGGCTGTTTTTCACGCGCAAGTAAATTAGACCAGTCTTGGTGAATACAAACCTGTCTAAGGCTTGGGCTACACTGCGACTTTTTGTAGCGCAACTAATTGATTTTAACTATTGAATGACTCCTGCAGTCCACAAGATTCCATTCAGCTGAATGCATTTATTTGGACGCAGCTGCCGTTCAATAGTTAAAATCAATTAGTCGCGCTACAAAAAGTCGCAGTGTAGCCCAAGCCTAAGGGCTCATGCACACGACCTTATGTATTTTGCAGTCCGCAAAAGACGGATCCGCTAAAAATATGGACGACGTCCGTGTGCATTCCGTATTTTGCGGAACGGAACAGCTGTCCCCTAATAGAACAATACTATCCTTGTCCGTAATGCGGACAATAATAAGACATGTTCTGTTTTTTTGCGGAACGGAAATACGGACATATGGAAAAGGAATGCACACGGAGTAACTTCCGTTTTTTTGTTGTTTTTTTGCAGACCCATTGAAATGAATGGTTCTGCAAAAAAAAAATGGAACGGACACGGAAAGAAAATACGTTCATGTCACTTATAAGGATCAGACTAGATAAGGATCAGTTCAGACTGGACACGTAGAACACCTGCTGCCTCTTCTCTGCAGATCAACAGTAATCATCTGCCTGTAATTACCTGCTGTGTGTAATTAGCAGGGGCTCAGATGAGATTTCTGGGAATCCCCGGATAGATGGGTCGAGCAGTTTTCCGTAAGTGATGTCATACAGAGCGCTGCTCTAGGGCACCACCTGCTCCCGAGGACCTCCCATTGATACCTGGGGAATCCCACAGAGGTGCCGTCCAGCGCTATGTCCGTAAAGCTTCACCATTATTGGGCAGTTCTGCAATTTTCAATATCTCTGCTTGCTGTCTGTGAATGGAGGGAAAAAAATCTTGTTTGCAGAACTAGCACTCCTCAGAGAAGTTGTGTCCGGTCTAGAACTTAAAGGGGTTTAGGATAAGTCATCAATATCAGATTTGTGGGGTCCGACTTCCCTGGCGCCCCCCGCCTCACGGCTGTAAGAAGAGGCCACAGCACTTCGTCAGCACTTAGACCTCTTCCTAGGCCACGTGACCTCATGTTCACCGGTCACATGGCCTAGGTTCTGATCAGTCCCATTCAATTGAATGGGGCTGAGCTGCAATACCAAGCACAGCCACTACACAGTGGATGGCGCTGTACTTAGTAAGCTGCGAGGAGCTGCCAGTGAGCACCGCCGCCTGTCTTGCGGAAATTTCTGTGAATAACTGCAACATGCAAAATGCAACACATAATTGTGGTTTTTGGTGTGGATTGATGCGGTTTGGCCTTAGACCTCAACCTTCCATTGATAAGGGCAAAATCCATACAAAGAATGGAAGCACTGCAGATTTCAAAATCCACACGGAACGAAAAAGCAAAGTGTACGTGAGACTTGTGTGATTTCATACAATTTACTGGTACTGATTTATAATTCTGCACGGAAAAACAAGCGTAGTCTGCAACGTGTGTAGGTAATCAAAGGGTGAGGGTGTGGCCCCCACGGTGCAGCTGCCCCAAGTCACGCCCACCCATGCCAACTAATGGCAGTATGAGTTTGCTGCAAACTTGTGCACCCGTTGGTTGCCGCAGGTGGGCCCACCCTAACACATCAGCAGCACAAATCTGTCTCTCCTGATTGTTTGTTACAATGTATCAGTCTAGAGTAGGGCTGCAGCTATTTTTGTAATCGAGTATTCTATTGAACTATTAATCAAGTACTCTAATAACAAAAAGCTAATTAAAAGAACATTTTTCTTCCATCAGCTGTCCCCCAGTGCCATCAGCTGTCCCCTCAGTGCCATCAGCTGTCCCCCAGTGCCATCAGCTGTCCCCTCAGTGCCATCAGCTGTCCCCTCAGTGCCATCAGCTGTCTCCCCAGTGCCATCAGCTGTCCCCTCAGTGCCTTCAGCTGTCCCCCAGTGTTATCAGCTGTCCCTCAGTGCCATCAGCTGTCCCCCAGTGCCATCAGCTGTCCCCAGGTGCCATCAGCTGTCTCCCTAGTGCCATCAGCTGTCCCCCAGTGCCATCAGCTGTCCCCCAGTGCCATCAGCTGTCCCTCAGTGCCTTCAGCTGTCCCCCAGTGCCATCAGCTGTCCCCTCAGTGCCTTCAGCTGTCCCCAGTGCCATCAGCTGTCTCCCCCAGTGCCATCAGCTGTCCCCAGTGCCATCAGCTGTCTCCCCAGTGCCTTCAGCTGTCCCCAGTGCCATCAGCTGTCTCCCCAGTGCCATCAGCTGTCCCCCAGTGCCATCAAGCTGTTCTCCCCAGTGCCATCAGCTGTCCCCCAGTGCCTTCACTGTCCCCCCAGTGCCATCAGCTGTCCCCTCAGTGCCTTCAGCTGTCCCCCAGTGCCATCAGCTGTCCCCCAGTGCATCAGCTGTCTCCCCAGTGCCATCAGCTGTCTCCCCAGTGCCTTCAGCTGTCCACCAGTGCCATCAGCTGTCTCCCAGTGCCATCAGCTGTCCCCCTCAGTGCCTTCAGCTGTCCCCCCCAGTGCCATCAGCTGTCCCCTCAGTGCCTTCAGCTGTCCCTTCAGAGCCATCAGCTGTCCCTTCATGAGCCATCAGCTGTCCCCTCAGTGCCTCCAGCTGTCCCCAGTGCCATCAGCTGTCCCCTCAGTGCCATCAGCTGTCCCCCCAGTGCCATCAGCTGTCCCCTCAGTGCCATCAGCTGTCCCCCAGTGCCATCAGCTGTCTCCCCAGTGCCATCAGCTGTCCCCTCAGTGCCTTCAGCTGTCCCCCAGTGTTATCAGCTGTCCCCTCAGTGCCATCAGCTGTCTCCCCAGTGCCATCAGCTGTCCCCCAGTGCCATCAGCTGTCTCCCCAGTGCCATCAGCTGTCCCCCAGTGCCATCAGCTGTCCCCTCAGTGCCTTCAGCTGTCCCCTCAGTGCCTTCAGCTGTCCCCCAGTGCCATCAGCTGTCTCCCCAGTGCATCAGCTGTCCCCCAGTGCCATCAGCTGTCTCCCCAGTGCCTTCAGCTGTCCCCCAGTGCCATCAGCTGTCTCCCCAGTGCCATCAGCTGTCCCCCAGTGCCATCAGCTGTCTCCCCAGTGCCATCAGCTGTCCCCCAGTGCCATCAGCTGTCCCCCAGTGCCTTCAGCTGTCCCCAGTGCCATCAGCTGTCCCCTCAGTGCCTTCAGCTGTCCCCCAGTGCCATCAGCTGTCCCCTCAGTGCCTTCAGCTGTCCCCAGTGCCATCAGCTGTCCCCCAGTGCCATCAGCTGTCTCCCCAGTGCCATCAGCTGTCTCCCCAGTGCCTTCAGCTGTCCACCAGTGCCATCAGCTGTCTCCCCAGTGCCATCAGCTGTCCCCTCAGTGCCTTCCAGCTGTCCCCCAGTGCCATTCAGCTGTCCCCTCAGTGCCTTCAGCTGTCCCCCCAGTGCCATCAGCTGTCCCTTCAGAGCCATCAGCTGTCCCCTCAGTGCCTCCAGCTGTCCCCCAGTGCCATCAGCTGTCCCCTCAGAGCCATCAGCTGTTCCCCTCGGGCCTTCAGCTGTCCCCAGTGCCATCAGCTGTCCCCCAGTGCCATCCAGTTGTTTCCCCAGTGCCATCAGCTGTCCCCTCAGTGGCCTTCAGCTCCCCCCCCCCCCCCGGTCCATGCAGCTGCCCCCCAGTGCCATCTGCTCCCCCCCCCAGTGCCATCAGCTCCCCCCAGTGCCATCAGCTGAGTGCCATCAGCTGCCCGTTGCCCCCCCCAGTGCCATCAGCTGCCCCCCAGTGCCATCAGCTGTCCCCTTAGTGCTTCAGCTGTCCCCCAGTGCCATCAGCTGTCCCCCAGTGCCATCAGCTGTCCCTCAGTGCCTTCAGCTGTCTCCCAGTGCCATCAGCTGTCTCCCCAGTGCCATCAGCTTCCCCCCAGTGCCATCAGCTTTCCCCCCCCCAGTGCCATCTGCTCCGGGGTGCCATCAGCTTTCCCCCCCAGTGCCATCAGGTGCCCCCAGTGCCATCAGCTGTCTCCCCAGTGCCATCAGCTTCCCCCCAGTGCCATCAGCTCCCCTCCCCCCAGTCCCATCAGCTTTCCCCCCCCCCAGTGCCATCTGCTCCCTCCCCCAGTGCCATCAGCTGTCCCCTCAGTGCCATCAGCTGTCCCCTCAGTGCCATCAGCTGTCCCCCAGTGCCATTCGCTGTCCCCTTAGTGCCTTCAGCTGTCTCCCCAGTGCCATCAGCTGTCCCCTCAGTGCCATCAGCTTCCCCCAGTGCCATCAGCTCCCCCATACCCCGGTGCCATCAGCTCCCCCCCCCCCAGTGCCATCTGCTCCCCCCCCGTGCCATCAGCTTTCCCCCCCAGTGCCATCAGCTGTCCCCTCAGTGCCATCAGCTGTCCCCTCAGTGCCATCAGCTGTCCCCCAGTGCCATCAGCTGTCTCCCCAGTGCCATCAGCTCCCCCTTCCCCCGGTCCCATCAGCTTTCCCCCCCCCCCCCCCAGTGCCATCTGCTCGACCAACCCCCCCCCCCCCCCCCCGGTGCCATCAGCTTCCCCCGCCAGTGCCATCAGCTGTCCCCTCAGTGCCATCAGCTGTCTCCCCAGTGCCATCAGCTTCCCCCCAGTGCCATCAGCTCCCCCTCCCCGCAGTCCCATCAGATCAGCTTTCCCCCCCTAGTGCCATCTGCTCAACCTCCCCCCCTCCCCCCCGTGCCATCAGCTTTCCCCCCAGTGCCATCAGCTGTCCCCTCAGTGCCATCAGCTGTCTCCCCAGTGCCATCAGCTGTCCCCTCAGTGCCATCAGCTTGCCCCCCCGTACCACCAGCTTGCCCCCCCAGTGCCATCAGGTGCTCCCCAATGCCACCAGCTTGCACCCCAGTGCCACTATCTCCCCCTCCTAGCCATGTCTCCAGCACCAGTGAAATAAAATACCTCCCCTGTAGGGGCCGCTCCACAGCTCGTCCTCTTCTTCTCCGCTCACTGCACATTTCCCCTGACGTCACACAGCGTCAGGTCATAGTGAGCGCTTACATGCAGTATGTCCTGGCGATGTGTCAGGAGGGCAGTGCGGTGCGGATGACCACGGAGCATGAGTAATAGCAAGCGCTGCACTAACGCTCCGTGGAGTAATTGTTTCAGCCCTAGTCTGGAGTCCAAGCTGTTTACCTCACAAGGGGGATTGTCTAGAATGGATACAATGTAACAAACCCTCAGCTGTGAGAAATATCAGTCTCTGGATGTGAACAAGACTCTTACCACTCACAGACAGCAAGCAGAGATCTTAGAAGATGGGATAAAGCTAAACCATGAAAAGTGCAATTTTCTAATTTACTTTGTGCTTCAATTCCTCTGCATTGTAAGATCTTTGCTGGCAGTAAGTGAATGGAAACATTTTTGTTTAGATCCAGAGGCTGATACGTCTCACAGCTGAGGGTTTGGTACATAGTTTCCAGCCAAGGCAATCCTCTGTGAGGTAAACAGCCTGGACTCCAGACTGATACAATTTACCTGCACTGATACATTGTAACGAACCATCAGGAAAGAGATTTGTGACGCTGCGGTGTTTAGCTCAAAGAGTATTGTCTAGACTGGATACAACTGTAACAAATATCAGCTGTGGGAAGTATTAGGTCACTGACAGCAAGCAAAGATCTTGAAACTATTGCAGAAACAGCTCCATTCAGATGAATATCCCCTGACAGCCGCCACCATTGTCTTACATGAGGTACATTGTGTTAACCCATCATCTCCCCCCCCACAAGTGACATCAGAGGTCAGCGACCTGCGGCACTCCAACTGTTGTGAGACTACAACTCCTAGCATGCACAGCTGCTCCCTGAAATCAGATAGAAGAGAAAGAAGAGAATGAAGCATGCTGGGAGTTGTAGTTTCAAAACAGCTGATGTGCCGGAGGTTGCTGACCCCTCCAGCCATGACTACAACCCCTATTGTTACACCGCCCATCAGCTGTCACCAGGGGCTGCACGCTGCTGTTTGTGCAGTCCTGGAAAGGTCCAGGGACAGCTCAACTGTTTGTCAGTCCTCATCCAATGAGCTCTGAGAGGAGCGGACAGGCGGACGCCGTCACCTCAGGTTATGCTGCTGCCTTTCCTGGGACGTCTCAGTCTGTGGCTGAAGCAGAAGAAGGAGGAAGAATCCCAGCCAGAGCTACAGACAGGTATACAAGGACCATACACTGACCCGGCACAGCAGAGCCGACCAGGGAATACACAGCCTGCATTATTATACATCATATACTACATACATACTACACTATATAGTATATACAGCATCCATGTAATATAATATACAGCATGTATATACCTACAGACAGGTATACAAGGACCATACACTGACCCGGCACAGCAGAGCCGACCAGGGAATACACAGCCTGCATTATTATACATCATATACTACATACATACTACACTATATAGTATATACAGCATCCATGTAATATAATATACAGCATGTATATACCTACAGACAGGTATACAAGGACCATACACTGACCCGGCACAGCAGAGCCGACCAGGGAATACACAGCCTGCATTATTATACATCATATATAATATATACAGCATCCATGTAATATAATATACAGCACATATATAACCTGCATTATTATACATCATATACTACACTATATAATATATACAGCATCCATGTAATATAATATACAACATGTATATACCTACAGACAGGTATACAGGGAACATACACTGACCCGGTACAGCAGAGCCGACCATGGAACCTGCATTATTATACATCATATACTGCATACATATGACACTATATAATATATACAGCATCCATGTAATATACATCGTGTATATACCTATAGGCAAGTATACAAGGACCATACACTGACCCGGTACAGCAGAGCCGACCAGGGAATACACAGCCTGCATTATTATACATCATATACTACATACATACTACACTATATAATATATACAGCATCCATGTAATATAATATACAGCACATATATACCTACAGACAGGTATACAAGGACCATACACTGACCCGGTACAGCAGAGCCGACCTGGTAATATCTGCATTTATGGGTCTGATCTAGAGTCTTAATGGGTTTAGAGATCTGGTCTGGGGGCTGAATCAGTTTAGGGGTCTGGGGTCTTAGCTTTGTGGTCTGGTTTTCCTACTAACAAATAATAATAAATCTCGATGTAAATGATTCTTTAAAGTTTGTAAATCAGATGACATTTTTACTGTCGGTGTTGACCCTTTTCATACAAGTATTTGGGGGTCATTTAGCAAAGAGTAGCGCTATGGAATATGTAGATGCTATATATAATTATTATTATTACATAAATTAGGCACATCCTCCGCTACTCCCTGACTGGAGTAGATTTCGGTTGCCATTTACACCTGTAAATGATAGTAAATTTGAGGGGGTTTGGGGGTCCCTGCCACTCCCTAGTGTTGAGGGCAGAGTGAAAATGGGGTCTTGCAACTTTTTTTATGCCAAAAACTGAACCATCTTAGTACAGTAGCCCAGAATAGTAGCCTGTTTTTGTTATTTAATGTTTTGATGTATTGCAACCAGTGTAGATTTTTATGGATAACTGCTCATGCGCACAATGCACATATTTTTTGTCTGCATCCCATCCGCATTTTTTGCCGGTTGGATGCGGACCCATTCTGTGCAAAAGACTGCGTGCTGTCCGCATCCGTATGTCCGTTCCATGGCATCCGCAAAAATATAGAACGTGTCCTATTCTTGTCCTAGGTGATTGACTTAGGTCCACCCCTTGTTTAGTGTTAGCTGAGGAAGAGAGAGAAGCTACAGGTGCTCGCCCCCCAGAAGACCAGTCCTGGTTCCCAGAAAATCACTATCTCTGAGACATTTGAATCAAGAAAGCCGTCTCTGCTCTACAGTCCTCCAGAGAGAACGAGAAGGTCCAGAACCTGCATGGCCGAGCATTGGAGGCATCTTCAGAAAAATTGCTGGACGTCAGCACCCCCCTCAATGGCTTCTTCTAGCTACGGCACATAGTACTTTTAAAATTTTTGTACATTTTTGGATCGATTTAATGAAAGAAGCCATTGAGGGATGATTTTTTTGGAGTTTGCTGACCACTCGCGGGACGGACTGCTGCATTCCTGATGGGTGTTTTTGAATAATCTTTGATCCTCTGAATCAGTCAGTAAGGTATTTGCTCTTTAAGGACTCGTGCACACAAACGTATGTATTTAGCGGTCTGCAAAAAAAAACAAAACGGATGACATCCAGGTGACGTCCGTGTTACGACCTATGCACATGATGGTATGCCTTCCGATACATATGATCCGTGAGCAGGCCATATGTCCCGGAGTGGCATTGATCATGTGCTTACTATGACGCTGTGCGCAGCGGGTCACCCAGGAGGCTACTGTCCCGCAAGTGGGGGACAGTAGTCCCACGGGCAACTCTACGCGCACAGCGCCATAGTATGATGCTGTTCGCTTCCATCACACAATCAATGCCGCTCCGGGACATGTGGCCTGCTCACGAACCATATGTCTCGGAGGGCTATATGGTCGTGTGCATGGGTGCTTACATCCTTTTTTTTTTTTTTTTTTTTGCGAATCCATTATAACAATGCCTGTCCTTGTCCGTAAAACGGACAAGAATAGGACATGTTCTATTTTTTTGCGGACTGGACTTGCGGATAAATGGATACGGAATGTACATGGAGTCATTTCCGTTTTTTTGCTGCCCCATTAAAATGAATGGTTCCACATATGGGCCATACAAAAAAACGGACAATAAATATGTTGGTGTGAATGAGCCCTAAGGAGTTGTCCACTGTCCTCAGGATAGGTCATCAATATCAGACTGTTGGGCTGACAGCCAGCGCCCCGCCCCCCCCTCCCTCCCAATCAGCTGTTTCTACGAGCGGTGTGTTCTCTATTGTTTACTGAAGAATCTCACTGAACTGTAGGTCAATAAAACAGAAAATAAAATATGCAATAAAATGACAAAAAACAGCTCCTCTTTAAGACATGCCGATATCTTCCTCGTTGCTTGTTCATGTAGGAAATTTCTGAGTAGAATTGCGAGCTCCGTTAAGAAGATGAATGAAGATTTGCGCTACCAGGAAGGCGGCGTCCTCATCAAGAATGGTCATCCTCACTTCAGCGACTGCGACCTGGAGCCGGAACTGATCCAAAAACTCGTACAAAAGAGCCACGAAGCCAAAGCCTTCGCCCACTGCCCGTACAGCAGATTCCGGGTCGGGGCGGCTCTGCTCAGTCAGGACGGGGAGGATTTTCCTGGGTAAATATGAAATTTTACTTATCCCTTTAAAATTTAAAGGGTACTAGCCCCCCGCCCCTTTTATACAAGAGATCCAGGGGCCCCCGCTGTGTGGTAGACAGCCCTCAGTCTTCTAAAGGGAACCCCAGCATCTGCATTCACTTTAAACAGACATGCAGATACTTGTTACATTGTTGCGCAGGATTTCCTAATAATTGTTACAGGGGACACAATGGAGGATGGGAAATGTCATAACTTAAAGCTGAGCCACATCCGTAAAGCAGGGCCGACTCTGCGGTATGAGTCAGCGTCGGACGTGGCGTAATGTGTGCGTCAGACGCAAGATTCTCGTAAATCCACTGCAGACGTGTCAGTGCAAACGTCTCCCAGCTGAGACGTTTCCTGGTCTGGGTAATTGCAGCATTAAAACCCATCAACAGTAGGGTTATCCTCCATCATCTCCTAGTACTGACAACCACTGACTTAGAGGTTGTCACAGCCCCTCCCATCACTGAATAGTACCGCCATCTAATGCCATGTCACGGGGCGCCTCCATCCCTCCGACCTATATGACTCCTGATCAATTTTGCAGGTTGCAATGTGGAGAACGCCTGTTACACACTGGGGATCTGCGCAGAACGTACCGCCATTCAGACGGCCGTGACAGAAGGTGCCAAAAAGTTTGTGGCCATAGCTGTAGCCAGGTAAGTGACACCATGGTGTCTGGAAACAAACTTCAGGAACAAATGGCTGCTTTTTTTTTGTAGAAACAGCACCGCACCTCTCTCTAGGTTGTGTATGGTACTGCAGCTCGGTCACATTCACATCAATGGATATGAGCTGCAGTACCAGACGCAGCCTGTGGATAAGTGTGGCGCTGTGTCTGAAAGAAAGCAGACATGTTTTATAATACCGTACACCCCTTTTTAACTTCCTCCTCAGTGTTTTAGCCTCCTTTGCCCGTTCCCAGCCTCTATCTTACTTCCTCTAGGGGGGTCCGAGGGCTACACTAAGTTTCCTGAACTTTCCCCCTTCTTCTATGTACTTGCTATGGATGCTGCCAACTGTCAATATCTGCTCTGTTAGTAGAGATACCTAATTTTTTGGGGCCGAAACTATCCGTACACCTTTGTGTGGGGGGAAGGGCAGGGGTGCAAAAACTGAAATCCCCCCCCCCAATAACAAATTCTCAACCTAACTCCTTCCCTCCAGCCCCACTGTTAAAGTCATACACGGTAATACAGCCCCACATCTCTAACATCCAGTGACGTCTCCTGATGTAGACATTCTTTTTCCTCATCTTCTCCATTTAGCCCAGACCACCATGATGATTTTTCACCCACCTTTTCTCTGCAGAGTTTGTCACACAGACATCTTAGTTTCCTACATTTCCATCATTCTGCCATTTTCTGAACACCCCATCCTGCCATCCCCAATACTGTGCTCACTGTGCTCCCCAATACTATACTGCAGAAACAGTCCCCCTTCAATAATTATTGGCACACTGCTCTAAAAAAAATAACTGTGCCCAACAAATAGTGTCCCTGAATCCTATAGTGCCGTAAATATAGTGTCCTCCAAAAATAATTGTGCTAAGCTGATACTGTGCCAGGGTGCCTCCCAATGTAACAGCCCTCTCAAAAGTCCCACCAATAGTAATAATTCTCTACCAGAGTGCACTATGTGGTAACAGTGCACCTAATAGTATTAATGGCCCTCATTTTGCCCCCAGAAGTAATAATGCCCCCATAGTGCCCCTAGTAGTAATAATCCCCCCTATAATATGCGCCAGAACAAAAAAGCCCCTCTTATAATGTGTGCCAGTACAAGAAATGACCCCTTATAATGTTTGCCAGTAAAATAATTGCCACTTGAAATGTGTGCCAGTACAAAAATACCCCTGTAGAATATAGTGGCTCCCTTATAATGTGTGCTAGTACAAAAATGCTCCTTTATAATGTGTGCCAGTACAAAAATGCTCCCTTATAATGTGTGCCAGTACAAAAATGCTCCTTTATAATGTGTGCCAGTACAAAAATGCTCCTTTATAATGTGTGCCAGTATAAAAATGCTCCCTTATAATGTGTGCCAGTACAAAAATGCTCCTTTATAATGTGTGCTAGTACAAAAATGCTCCTTTATAATGTGTGCCAGTACAAAAATGCTCCCTTATAATGTGTGCCAGTACAAAAATGCTCCCTTATAATGTGTGCCAGTACAAAAATGCTCCCTTATAATGTGTGCCAGTACAAAAATGCTCCCTTATAATGTGTGCCAGTATAAAAATGCTCCCTTATAATGTGTGCCAGTATAAAAATGCTCCCTTATAATGTGTGCCAGTACAAAAATGCTCCTTTATAACGTGTGCCAGTACAAAAATGCTCCTTTATAATGTGTGCCAGTACAAAAATGCTCCCTTATAATGTGTGCCAGTACAAAAATGCTCCCTTATAATGTGTGCCAGTACAAAAATGCTCCCTTATAATGTGTGCCATTACAAAAATGCTCCCTTATAATGTGTGCCAGTACAAAAATGCTCCCTTATAATGTGTGCCAGTATAAAATGCTCCCTTATAATGTGTGCCAGTATAAAAATGCTCCCTTATAATGTGTGCCAGTACAAAAATGCTCCTTTATAACGTGTGCCAGTACAAAAATGCTCCTTTATAATGTGTGCCAGTACAAAAAATGCTCCCTTATAATGTGTGCCAGTATAAAAATGCTCCCTTATAATGGGTGCCAGTACAAAAATGCTCCTTTATAACGTGTGCCAGTACAAAAATGCTCCTTTATAATGTGTGCCAGTACAAAAATGCTCCCTTATAATGTGTGCCAGTATAAAAATGCTCCCTTATAATGTGTGCCAGTATAAAAATGCTCCCTTATAATGGGTGCCAGTACAAAAATGCTCCCTTATAATGTGTGCCAGTACAAAAATGCTCCTTTATAATGTGTGCCAGTACAAAAATGCTCCCTTATAATGTGTGCCAGTACAAAAATGCTCCTTTATAATGTGTGCCAGTACAAAAATGCTCCCTTATAATGTGTGCCAGTATAAAAATGCTCCCTTATAATGTGTGCCAGTACAAAAATGCTCCCTTATAATGTGTGCCAGTATAAAAATGCTCCCTTATAATGTGTGCCAGTACAAAAATGCTCCCTTATAATGTGTGCCAGTATACAAATGCTTCTTATAATGTGTGCCAGTATACAAATGCTCCCTTATAATGTGTGCCAATATAAAAATGCTCCCTTATAATGTGTGCCAGTACAAAAATGCTCCCTTATAATGTGTGCCAGTATACAAATGCTCCCTTATAATGTGTGCCAGTATAAAAATGCTCCCTTATAATGTGTGCCAGTATAAAAATGTCCCCTTATAATGTGTGCCAGTATAAAAATGCTCCCTTATAATGTGTGCTAGTACAAAAATGCTCCCTTATAATGCGTGCCAGTACAAAAATGCTCCCTTATAATGTTTGCCAGTACAAAAATGCTCCTTTATAATGTGTGCCAGTACAAAAATGCTCCTTTATAATGTGTGCCAGTACAAAAATGCTCCTTTATAATGTGTGCCAGTACAAAAATGCTCCTTTATAATGTGTGCCAGTACAAAAATGCTCCCTTATAATGCGTGCCAGTACAAAAATGCTCCCTTATAATGCGTGTCAGTACAAAAATGCTCCCTTATAATGTGTGCCAGTACAAAAATGCTCCCTTATAATGTGTGCCAGTACAAAAATGCTCCTTTATAATGTGTGGCAATACAAAAAAACTTCCTCCTTTTAATGCCCCCAGTAGAACGAATGTTCTAAAATTCTCCTTTTTACAGTCGCAATGTGCCCATAGTGCTTTCTACAGTTACAAAATATTGACCCCCACCCCTTTGTGGCCCAACAGTAAGCTGCCAAATAAAAATAATAAACTCAAATACTTACTTACCTCTTCTAGTCTGTGTCCTGAGCTCTATGCAGCTCGGCTCAGGCAGCGCCATAATGATGATACCGGCCTCTGATAGGCTACAGGAACTACCGTGTTTCCCCGAAAAGACAGTGTCTTATTTTTTTTCCTCCAAAAAAAGCGTTAGGGCTTATTTTTGGTATAGGTCTTATTTTCAGGGAAACACGGTTTAAAGCGTGCCCCCATCAGACCCCCGATCAGCCCACTGTGCCCCCTTCAGACCTCAGATCAGCATGCCCCCATCAGACCTCAGACCAGCCCACCCAGCCCCATAACAATAAAATAAAAAACTCCTCCTACCTGTCCTGCGCCGCGGCTCCGCTCCAGGTGCTCCTCTGGCTTCTGAGGCCGGCGCTGCACTGTCACCTGACAGGACAGTGCAGCGCCGGCCCTGGAAGCCTGTGGAGCGCTGGACCCGGAGCGGAGCCGCAGCACAGGACAGGTAAGAGGAGTTTTTTATTTTATTACTATGGGGCAGGGTGGGCTGATCTGAGGTCTGATAGGGTGCCGGCAGCGAAAATATACAAGTGAGCGCTTCCATAATGGAAGCGCTCACTTGTATTCACTTTATACAGTAACGTAGATAGGGCTTATTTTTGGAGTAGGGCTTATATTTTAAGCCTACTCCAAAAACAAGGCAAAATAGCACTAGGGCTTATTTTAGGGATAGGTCTTATTTTCGGGGAAACACGGTAGGACTAAAGCCTATTAGAGGAGACAGTGGGCCAGAGAGACATCTCCCCCGTGTCCCGTCATGGCATTCAACTGTATTACTGTCCTGAGTACAGTGATGCAGTGGAATATGTAGAGATGAGCGTTTCCACAATGAAAGCGCTCATTGCCCATGGCCCTTCTGCTGCCCCCCTCTTGCCCCTATCTGGTGCTGCCTGAGGCGATCTCCTCACCTGGCCTTATTGGCGGTGTAGCCCTGGGGAGGGGGGGGACATATTCTACTATTCTGCCCCTAGAAGCGGTCGTCCGGACCATGAATGATCTGTAATATTTGTAGAATTACGGCCTCTTCATGCTTGCAAAAATGTAGATCCAGCCATGTAGATCCAGCATTCTATTCATGAACCAAAAAGCTCAGGATGAACATCGCCTCTCTCTGTGAGGTTACAATAGATGTCGAAGGGGGGGGGTGTAATCATCCAGATCTGATCAGAGGTGACCGCAGCACTGGACTAGTCCAAGGTCTCAATAAACTTTAAGGGGGCGCGCTGTAAATTCTTTCGTGCCGAATCGTGAGTTTTCTGCTTCTTATCAGATGGAAAATCATATTTAAGATTTATAGATCTGTAAAGATTTTACTGATATTTTAACAAAAAGCCTGGTCGCGTTATTACATTGTATCTAGCACTGATATGCCCCTCCCACTGCCCCTCCCCCCAGGCTCACACCCACCTGACACTTTGTACATTTCTGTAAATGTTTTGTTACTTTGTTGCATTCCTCACAGGTTGGGAATAACCTCTGGTCTCCTGATGCCACCAGAAGGGCGTCACTCAGCTTTCCCCAGACCCAAAATGGCCTAATCCCGGGTTACATTCTTTCTCTGTTTTGGCTGTTCATTGTATGTATATATATGTATATATGTGTATATATATATATATATATATATATATATATATATCACATTCTGCTCCTGAACCAGGAAGCTCAGGATGAACAGAGCAATAGGTCGCTCTCACCTAGCTGATGCTGATATATCCTATTTCAGTGATTTTCAACCTTTTTTGAGCCGTGGCACACTTTTTACACTTAAAAAATGGCACAAAATGGCACAAAATGACACTAAAACAGTACATATTATACATATAGTTAATAATATAGATTCTAAATGTATTTATACTCACTCACAAGCTCTTCCTCAACAGTTCTCAGTCTCTCCCTGTTTTTAGTTTTTATCGCAGTCAAGCTTGAGAAGCCCAGCTCACATAGATATGTGGTTGAAAATGGGAGCACCTCAGATCAGCTTAATGTGCCCCCATCAGACCTCAGATCAGCTTAATGTGCCCCCATCAGACCTCAGATCAGCGTATTGTGCCCCATCAGACCTTAGATCAGCGTATTGTGCCCCATCAGACCTCAGATCAGCGTATTGTGCCCCCCATCAGACCTCAGATCAGCGTATTGTGCCCCATCAGACCTCAGATCAGCGTACTGTGCCCCCATCAGACCTCAGATCAGCGTATTGTGCCCCATCAAAACTCAGATCTGCATATTGTGCCCCCATCAGACCTCAGATCAGCGTACTGTGCCCCATCAGACCTCAGATCAGCGTATTGTGCCCCCCATCAGACCTCAGATCAGCGTATTGTGCCCCATCAAACCTCAGATCAGCCCACCCAGCCACATAAGATAAAAATAAAAAACCTTTCTTACCTGTTCATAGTGCAGCGTCAGGTCATAGTGCGCGCCGCCAGGGAAGAGAGCAGAGCGCGGACCGGAAGGCAGCCGCAGCGCAGAACAGGTAAGTAAGATTTTTTATTTTTATCTTATGTGGCTGGGTGGGCTGATCTGAGGTCTGATGGGGGTCTCTAAATACAAGGGGAACTTTCCCCGCGGCACACTGGTTGAAAATCACTGTCCTATTTAATGTGGCTCCAAATCAGCGATGTCCAAACAAAACTCCATAAACTTACTTGTCATTTTCAACATCTCTGCTTGCTGTAAATGAATGGGTACATTCTTGTTTCCACACAGAGGCTGAAAACTTGTCCTGAGCATCTGTCAGCATGATCGGCCCTATTAAACCAGGAAACATATGGGGGTCATTTACGAACAGCAGTTTGGTTAAAAAAAATGGCTTATGGTAGTTTTCCCCTGTGCTGCCATTAGGTTCGTCTAATTTATGATGAGCCATGCACAGGTGTTTAGCAGTCCTTGCGGTTGGCATAAAAACTTCGCCTTCCCCTGGCTGCCGTAGTTTTTCGTTTACATTTACGCTTGGGCTTGGAGTCTGGCTCTTGACACGCTCCCACCCAACTGGCAGACATGGCATAAAACCAACTGTGCAACTAAATATTGTCGCAGGTATGGATAAAAAAAGGGGACTTGCGACCATTGTATGACTAAAATATTTGCAAATCCCTTAGTAAATGTGCCCCAATGTGTTTTTGTATTTACATAAGTGACCTATTTAGAGCACTAGACAATAGGGAGTGAATCTCTCTAAAATGATAAACTTTATTAGTTCCTTGTTAAAATATTAACGTACACATAAATATACCCACAAAAATGTGATAATAAAATAGCTAATGGTAAAGGGGAATTTAGGGCGGAGGAGGGGATAATAACCCTAATAAGTCTTCCTAACTATAAACTCAGCCCAGGGACAGTCCCAGATGGTGGGAGTGCCCTGTCCCCGTACCTAAGTCTGTCTATCCCTATTAGACCCTAAGAGGAGGGTACCAATAGGGAAAAATTAGCGCAAATTGATAAGTATTCTAACTGGGATGCTGGAGTATTCAGTTAAGACCCCAAATTGGTAGATATTCAAATTGAGATATTGAAAATCCCAGTTATAGACTCCAACGCGTTTCGCCCCGCTAGTGGGCTCCTCAGGGGGTAATTGTCAAGATGGAATGGGCGCATAAATAATAGACAAACGGTCACTGATAAGACACGACAAACACATGGGGAGAAAAATGTAAAGATAAAGCAGTACTTATCCCTGCCCGAGACAACAGTCTGTCAGATGTAAGCAGGGGTCTGTGGTAACCGCGGCAGTGATCGTCCCATGTGGCGCATTTATCTTTACATTTTTCTCCCCAAGTGTTTGTCGTGTCTTATCAGTGACCGTTTGTCTATTATTTATGCGCCCATTCCATCTTGACAATTACCCCCTGAGGAGCCCACTAGCGGGGCGAAACGCGTTGGGGTCTATAACTGGGATTTTCAATATCTCAATTTGAATATCTACCAATTTGGGGTCTTAACTGAATACTCCAGCATCCCAGTTAGAATACTTATCAATTTGCGCTAATTTTTCCCTATTGGTACCCTCCTCTTAGGGTCTAATAGGGATAGACAGACTTAGGTACGGGGACAGGGCACTCCCACCATCTGGGACTGTCCCTGGGCTGAGTTTATAGTTAGGAAGACTTATTAGGGTTATTATCCCCTCCTCCGCCCTAAATTCCCCTTTACCATTAGCTATTTTATTATCACATTTTTGTGGGTATATTTATGTGTACGTTAATATTTTAACAAGGAACTAATAAAGTTTATCATTTTAGAGAGATTCACTCCCTATTGTCTTATGCTCCAAATCTAGTGATCTCCACTCTATCTTCTATCTATATTTTTGACAGTCTTTTCTCCCTATTTAGAGCACTGGCTGGCCATAGCTCTAGGAGTACGCCCCTGTGCTCCGTGTACTCTCCCCCTGGTAAATTTACTAACATTTATGCCAGGAAAAAGGCATAAATGTTGGCGAAAAACTACTTCATAAAGGGGCTGGAGTAATTTATCTCTCCAGGCGCATGTACCGCCATAGATGTGCCTAATTTATGACATGGTGCACGCCTCGTCATTAATTAACCAAATCATACGCCAGCATACAGGGGAATCTAAGACCGCCATAAAAAGCCAGTCTTTGTAAATGACCCCCATTGGGGTAACATTCATTCAGCAGCCAATCAGATTCCATCTTTTATTTTTCAGAGCTCCTTTGTGAAATGAAAGGTGGAATGTGATTGGTTGCTATGAGCACCTGGCTTAGTCACCCATAGCAACCTATCAGATACCGCCTTTCATTTTTCAGAGTTGCTTTGGAAAATGAAAGGTGGAATGTAATTGGTTGCTATGGGCAACTAAGCCAGTTTTCCTTTACACCAGATTTGGTAAATCTCCTAAATTCTCTCCTAAATTCATCTGTGATTATGGATCCCTCATGCACATTTTAGTCTGTGAAAACCGGGGAAGCAACATGGATGCCATCCGTGTTTGGTCTGTGGTTTTCACTGGTAGGAGATGTTCTGGAAAGTAATTTTCAGCCTAGCAGTGTCCGTGCAATACACGAATCCTTCATGGATGAACTACGGATGTCATCACGGACAAGCCACACACCCCTGTCTCACCGACCCACATCCCACCTCTCCTGGCATGTCTGTTTTAAGAAATAATTGTATCCCACAGGAAATGACAGTTCAGAGGTATTTTTTCCTAACTGTAGGTTGTGCTGCTCCTTTTTTGTGGACCGTATGCGGGACCATTCATTTCAATGCAAAAAACAGAAGTTACTCCGTGTGCATTCCGTTTCCGTATGTCCGCTCTGCAAAAGTATAGAACAAGTCCTATTATTGTCCGCATTACGGACAAGGATAGGACTGTTCTATTAGGGGCCAGCTGTTCCATTCCACAAAATGCACACGGACGTCATCCATATTTTTTGAGGATCCGTTTTTTGTGGATCGCAAAATACATACGGTCGTGTGCATGAGCCCTAAAACAGATGTGTCAGAAGAAGGGACAGCTCCTCTTTAATAATAGCGGATACCAGAGAACAGTAGCTACGTTTTAACTCCACAACAAGCTGACACGCTGTGAATGATTGCAGTGAGCTGACCCCAGAGATTAATAATTGATAACGGATTTAACCCTGAAGCTCCAGTTACTTATTAACCAAGTACAGTCTGTATCCTCCTGGTTGTCACTGATCTGTTATGACATGGAAATATCTATGGAATGTATGAAGAAAAGAAACACAATGCAGCAGCACTCTGCAAACCAAATAAAGTACAAAAATGCCATAGTAATAGAAAGTATTCTGGTGCTAATGCTACGCTTATTTAGTAAATTTGAGATTCTTGGCAAATATACTTTGTACAAAATTATCTGGGCCAGTCTGCCAAACGTCAAGGTGATCTCTGTAAGACGTGAACCTAACACTAAATGCTACCTGTTATGTGCCATAACGGCCACCATAAAATTCAGGGATGCAGGCTCCACATGCATGCTGGGTCTACTCTGCTTTTTATTATTTTTGGTGCCAAGATGGCCTCCATTAAATCCAGTAATGTATAACCCGGCCGGGGAGACATATTTACAGGGACAGTCCCATCCCAATGTATAGTGTCAGGTTTGGTAAATCATTAGAATTATAACACTTCTGTTTCCTTTCAGCCAAAAAGTGGGGGCGGAAATACGGTAAAAATATGTCCTGTAAACCAGCGAGCGGCACAAGGCTCCACAGCTGCTCCCCTCTGGTGCTGTCCCTGGTGGAGTCCTGCCTATCTGGTTCCTGCAGTACAATATACCCTCCCTCGTGTAGTAAGGGGACATTGCTGCCCTCTACAGGCCAGCTGCAATATTACAGACTCTTTTTTTCAATACAGATGTAAGGGTTTTGTCAGTGATGACTTTGTCCCTATTTTCTCTTGCAGTGATGTGGAAGAAGAATTTATAACTCCATGCGGCGCCTGCAGACAAGTCATGAGAGAGGTATGAGGATTATTACTGATCAATTAATGAATTGGTCACCTGAACGTATTATTCTGATTTTATGGAGTGCGTGCATGGTCCTAAAGGGTTCCTACACACTACTCTACATAATGCAGGGGTCAGCAACCTTTGGCACTCCAGTTGTTGTGAAACTACAACTCCCAGCATGCATACTTGCTCTGCTCTTCTAAGAAGTATCATAGAAATGAATGGAGCATGCTGGGAATTGTAGTTTCACAACAGCTGGAGTGCCGAAGGTTACTGACCCCTGACGAAATGTATAGGGGACGACCTTCAGCCCTATGGAAAACGTTGCATTTTTCTTTATATATATTTCACAGTGTGTAGCCAGCTGATCTGTGTCCAGATACTAAACGATGCAGCTCTCTCTTCCCCTCTCGCAGCCAGAAGTCCAAGCACAATTTCAAGGCACAACAAACTCCATTCACCTATCAAATGAAGGTGTCTGAAGTGCACATTGAATGATTTCATAGTAGGGCACTCCTGTCAGATCCGTTAAAGGGGTTATCCCATGACTAATGTGAAAAATGATAATCAGACATCATATAGTACATGATAATCTCTTTCTAACAAAGCTAGAACCAGCCCTGTACCTCACATGGATCCAGAGATCTCCACATTCATTGTTCTGCTAGATTTATATCAAGCTGGCAGCTCAAGGGGAGTGTATTTTCTGCTGCAGCTCAGGGGGCGTGTCCATGCTCCACCTATCACAGCTCAGGGGGCGTGTCCATGCTCTACCTATCACAGCTCAGGAGGCAGGTGAAGGATGAAACTGAGCATGTGTGGCCTTCTCAGTGCACAGGTCAAAGAAATAAGAAAAAGAACAAACAGCAGATGGCGCTATACAGATTTTCAATTACATGCAATTACAAACTTATTTAGACCCAGGTGCTGGTTTGAAAACTGTAGAATATTATTTGTGGGACAACCCATTTAAATAAGCACTCCCACAAAAATGATTATTCTCTGACCTGTTAGAAAGATTCATGATGTAATCAGTAGTGAAGGTGATCTTCTCATCAGTGACTGTATGTGAGTTATCTCCTCCCTTCTGATCCTCAGCAGTGTCATGTGACCAGCACTCAGACTTCCCAAATAACACAGCATCTTATGTGTGGACAGGAAGCCAGTCTCTCTATGTATTCCTATGGGAGCCTCAATGTCAGTCTCATAGGAATGAACAGAGAAGTAACTGACTTCCTGTCCTGTGTCAGTTGGAGATCAGATTGCTGGTCACATAACAGAGCTGAGGAGCAGAAGGGAGGTTATAACTTACAAATACAGTGACTGATAAGAAGACTACCTTCCCTACGGTTTACATCATGGTCCTTTCTAACAGGTTAGAGAATAAAAGCCTCTTTAAGATCAGCGTACTGATCTCCTCTTATGAAGCTTTGTGTTTTATTCTTCCAGTTTGGCTCTGAGCTGCAGATCATCCTCACCAAGCCCAGTGGTTCCTACCTGATAAAGACTCTTCAGCAGCTGCTGCCGATGTCCTTTGGACCCGAGAACTTGAAATAAGACCATGGAATAAGATGAATATTCACCCGATGTATATAGTGTTATTTATGGAATATAGGACTGATCCTAGACATAGACGGAGGCTGTGCGGACCCCCTGAATACAGCAATGGGTATATGACAGCTCCACACCCCACAACTGCCCCTTGAGATAGGGGGCTAACGCAGCTTTCCCAGGGTCCTGAATGACTTATCTGGGGCAACAATACATCCCCATCTCCCATTATGCTGCGTAACATACACTGATATTGTGGGGCCCTATACCAAAGCGTACGATGGGCCCCCAGTGGTATTTCTGACTGATTTACAAATTATTTTATGATGTGACAACGGCCACAAATGCATTCATAACCCTTCTTCCCCCTCCCCCCATACACCTCTGATCCAGAAGTCACCACTGTGCATAGGAATTTACACCATTGAACTCAATGGAAGATTTAAAAATGTCTTTGCAGTCAGCTCCCCCTAGTGGCGACTGCAGGAAATGCTGTGGATTTATGTTGGGAAGCATAAGGATTATAGCACTAGGACCTCTCTCACCACTGGCCCCATAGCAGTGGTATGGTCTGCCTTCAAGGCGCGTATGTTGCAGCAGAGGGGAGTAACGACGGCCATATTGCTTGTCACTCTCAACAACAGAAATAGCAAAGACACAGCTGAATAGAATTTCCAACCAGTTGACCTGAGACAAGTCCAGGACTGATATGTACTGATGATTTTTATTGTTATAATCTATAATCTCCAGTGTAAAATGAAATGAATAAATCTAATATGATTATAAATGTGGCTCAAGCAGGTTTCTCAAATACTCCGGTCACAATGAAATATGACATGACTGGAAGATGCTCACCAAGGTCATCCAACCCCTCCCATCACTTCTTGCCTAGAGTCCCAGTATTTGGGGAGGACATAATGAAAAAAATGTGCAGTACCAGCAATGACCAGCAGATGTCACTTGAGGCCTGGAATCCTCACTGTATAAAGCAGGGCTGTACATCTAGCGCTTGTTGTCAGGACATGGGGGGGTTCACATTTCACAAAGTGATGGCAAATCACTAGTATATACCATTACTTTATCTATCTTCAGGGCTTCTACCTTTGCGCCCCCACCGATCCTGAGAAAGAAGGAGCCCACAGGGCCCGTGGTCACTCAGCAGTAAATCAGCGCTATGGTCGCTTCATTCTCAGGACTTGTGGGGTCCCAGAGGTCACACCCCCAGCCAATCATAGCAATATGCCACTTTATGAAACGGGAAACCCCCCAAATATAATACTGAATTTATTGGGGACAAGATTATTATTTTGGGTCATTAATATACATTTAGAAAGAGAAAAAAAAGACTTTGAGCTGTAAAATCCCATGGAGAGAATAGTTGGGGGTCCTGCACCTGATCCAGACCTCCTTCCTTATCCAAAGCAGAAAGCAGCTGCTAAGAGATGGTCCAAGCCTTCCAATGAGTGCTGTTATAATGTACCTGTTACTGCACAGCAATTCTGACATCACCCAATAGGGGGAGCTGTAATAATTAGTCACATGTTACTGCACAGCAATTCCAACATCACCCAGCAGGGGGAGCTGTAATAATGTACCTGTTACTGCACAGCAATTCTGACATCACCCAGCAGGGGGAGCTGTAATAATGCGTCACATGTTACTGCACAGCAATTCTAACATCACCCAATAGGGGGAGCTGTAATAATTAGTCACATGTTACTGCACAGCAATTCTGACATCACCCAATAGGGGGAGCTGTAATAATGCACCACCTGTTACTGCACAGAAATTCTGACATCACCCAGCAGGGGGAGCTGTAATAATGCGTCACATGTTACTGCACAGAAATTCTGACATCACCCAGCAGGGGGAGCTGTAATAATGCGTCACATGTTACTGCACAGCAATTCCAACATCACCCAGCAGGGGGAGCTGTAATAATGCGTCACATGTTACTGCACAGCAATTCCAACATCACCCAGCAGGAGGAGCTGTAATAATGCGTCACATGTTACTGCACAGCAATTCCAACATCACCCAGCAGGGGGAGCTGTAATAATGCACCACCTGTTACTGCACAGCAATTCCAACATCACCCAGCAGGGGGAGCTGTAATAATGCGTCACATTTTACTACACAGCAATTCCAATATCACCCAATAAACCACCCAATATATCAGAGACCACAGAAAATCTACTTCTAAACTAAATAGACGAGGCGGCAAATCATAATGAGGTCATTATTATGGGGGATTTCAACTACCCAGATATAGACTGGAAAACTGAAACCTGTATATCTCATAAAGGAAACAGGTTCTTGGCAATAACCAAAGACAATTACCTTTCCCAACTGGTTCAGGACCCCACTAGAGGGACGGCCATACTGGACTTAGTATTAACCAATAGACCTGACAGAACAACAGATGTGCAGGTCGGGGGACACCTGGGAAACAGTGACCATAACATAATAACCTTCCAATTGTCATTCAAAAGAGCATTTCTTCAGGGAGGAAAAAAATACCAAACTTCAAAAAAGCTAAATTTAGCCAACTAAGAGAGGCAATAGGCCTAACTAACTGGGACAAAGTCCTCAAAAATAAAAATACAGCCACAAAATGGGAGATTTTTAAAAGCATCCTAATATCTAATTGTGAGAGGTACATACCTTATGGGAATAAAGAAAGAAAGCAATAAATGACAAACAGAAAGCATTTAAATCACTAAAATAGGAGGAGAGCGAGGAAGCATTGAAAAACTATAAGGAAAAAAATAGAATATGTAAAAGACAAATAAAAGCAGCCAAACTAGAGACCGAGAGATTAATCGCCAAAGAGAGTAAAACTAACCCTAAAATGTTCTTCAATTATATAAATACTAAAAAGTATAAACCTGAAGGTGTCGGCCCCTTACAGAGTAATGAGGGGGGAGTTGCAGAGAGCGATGAGGAGAAAGCGAAGCTACTAAATATCTTTTTCTCCACTGTATTCACTGAGGAAAATAAACTGTCAGATGAAATGCAGGATATAAAAGTAAATTCCCCTTTAAAAATGCCCTGTCTGACCCAGGAAGAAGTAGAGCTGCGTCTTAAAAATATTAAAATAGACAAATCGCCAGGACCAGACGGCATACACCCCCGTATCCTAAGAGAATTAAGTAATGTCATCGCCAGACCCTTATTTCTGATATTTAAAGACTCTATACTGACAGGGAGTGTTCCACAGGATTGGCGCATAGCAAATGTGGTGCCAATATTCAAAAAGAGTCCAAAAACAGAGCCCGGGAACTATAGACCGGTAAGTTTAACATCTGTCGTGGGTAAACTGTTTGAAGGTTTTCTGAGAGATGCTATCTTGGAGTACCTCAATGAAAATAAGCAAATAACTCCATATCAGCATGGCTTCATGAGGGATCGGTCATGTCAAACCAATTTAATCAGTTTCTATGAGGAGGTAAGTTCTAGACTGGACCGCCGCGACTCAATGGATGTCGTATATTTGGACTTCTCCAAAGCGTTTGACATGGTACCACATAAAAGGTTAGTATATAAAATGAGAATGCTTGGCCTGGGAGAAAATGTCTGTATGTGGGTAAGTAACTGGCTCAGTGATAGAAAACAGAGGGTGGTTATTAATGGTACATACTCAGATTGGGTCACTGTAACTAGTGGGGTACCACAGGGGTCTGTATTGGGTCCTATTCTCTTCAATATATTTATTAATGATCTTGTAGACAGCTTGCACTGTAAAATATCAATTTTTGCAGATGACACTAAACTGTGTAAAGTAATTAACACAGAAGAGGACAGTTCACTGCTACAGATGGATCTGGATAGACTGGAGGCTTGGGCAAAGAAGTGGCAGATGAGGTTTAACACTGACAAATGTAAGGTTATGCATATGGGAAGGAATAATGCAAGTCACCAGTACATACTAAATGGTAAAGCATTGGGTAACTCTGACATGGAAAAGGACCTAGGAATTTTAGTGAACAGTAAACTAAGCTGTAGAAGCCAGTGTCAGACAGCTGCTGCCAAGGCCAATAAGATAATGGGTTGCATCAAAAGAGGCATAGATGACCGTGATGAGAACATAGTCCTGCCACTTTACACATCACTAGTCAGACCACACATGGAGTACTGTGTACAGTTCTGGGCTCCTGTGAACAAGGCAGACATAGCAGAGCTGGAGAGGGTTCAGAGGAGGGCAACTAAAGTAATAACTGGAATGGGTGGACTACAGTACCCAGAAAGATTATCAAAATTAGGGTTATTCACTTTAGAAAAAAGATGACTGAGGGGAGATGTAATAACTATGTATAAATATATCAGGGGTCAGTACAGAGATCTCTCCCATGATCTCTTTATCCCCAGGACTGTGACTGTGACGAGGGGACATCCTCTGCGTCTGGAGGAAAGAAGGTTTGTACATAAACATAGAAGAGGATTCTTTACGGTAAGAGCAGTGAGACTATGGAACTCTCTGCCTGAGGAGGTGGTGATGGTAAGTTCACTAAAAGAGTTCAGGAGGGGCCTGGATGTATTTCTGGAGGGTAATAATATTACAAGTTATAGTTACTAGAGAGGGGTCCTTGATCCAGGGAGTTATTCTGATTGCCTGATTGGAGTCGGGAAGGAATTTTTCCCCCTAAAGTGAGGAAAATTGGCTTCTACCTCACAGGGGTTTTTTTGCCTTCCTCTGGATCAACTTGTAGGAAAACGGGCTGAACTGGATGGACAGATGTCTTTTTTTGGCCTTACAAACTATGTTACTATGTTACCCAGCAGGAGGAGCTGTAATAATGCACCACCTGTTACTGCACAGCAATTCGAACATCACCCAGCAGGGGGAGCTGTAATAATGCGTCACATGTTACTGCACAGCAATTCTGACATCACCCAATAGGGGGAGCTGTAATAATGCGTCATATGTTACTGCACAGCAATTCTAACATCACCCAGCAGGGGGAGCTGTAATAATGCACCACCTGTTACTGCACAGCAATTCTGACATCACCCAATAGGGGGAGCTGTAATAATGCGTCACATGTTACTGCACAGCAATTCTGACATCACCCAGCAAGGGGAGCTGTAATAATGCATCACATGTTACTGCACAGCAATTCCAATATCACCCAGCAGGAGGAGCTGTAATAATGCGTCATATGTTACTGCACAGCAATTCTAACATCACCCAGCAGGGGGAGCTGTAATAATGCACCACCTGTTACTGCACAGCAATTCCAACATCACCCAGCAAGGGGACTTGTAATAATACGTCACCTGTTACTGCACAGCAATTCCGACACCGCCCAGCAGGGGGAGCTGTAATAATGCGTCACCTGTTACTACACAGCAATTCCGACACCGCCCAGCAGGGGGACCTGTAATAATGCGTCACCTGTTACTACACAGCAATTCTGACATCACCCAGCAGGGGGACCTGTAATAATGCGTCACCTGTTACTACACAGCAATTCTGACATCACCCAGCAGGGGGACCTGTAATAATGCGTCACCTGTTACTACACAGCAATTCTGACATCACCCAGCAGGGGGACCTGTAATAATGCGTCACCTGTTACTGCACAGCAATTCCGACACCGCCCAGCAGGGGGAGCTGTAATAATGCGTCACCTGTTACTACACAGCAATTCTGACATCACCCAGCAGGGGGACCTGTAATAATGCGTCACCTGTTACTGCACAGCAATTCCGACACCGTCCAGCAGGGGGAGCTGTAATAATACGTCACCTGTTACTGCACAGCAATTCCGACACCGCCCAGCAGGGGGAGCTGTTACATTGTATCGATCAACTGTAACAGAAAAAAAAGGGATACCAATGAGCTCTTAACAAGCTCTGCCTCTAATGCCACTGCAAAACAATTCATACTTCTGCCAGCAGGGGGAGTTCTTATTTTGTATCTTGCAGAAAAAGGTGTGTGTCCCAGCGCTTCCATAAAACATGTTGAGGGAGATTTATCAAAACTGGTATAAAGAAAAACTGGCCTTTTCCACCTTTCATTTTTCAGAGCTCTTTTGGAAAATAAAATGATCGATGTGATTGGTTGCTATGGGAAACTAAGCCAGTTTTCATTTGCCTTAGTTTTGATGAATCTTCCCATCTTCTTTTTTTCAGTTTTGATTAAAGTGTTTAGCGCTTGTTTTTAGTCTAAAAAATGCAGTTTTATACAGCCTTATTTTTTTAGTCGCATTGACTACTGAATTGGCGCCTGTTTTGGAGGCTTTTGCGCCTCGTTTGACTACTTTGATTTTTTTTTTAGAAAATTCAGTTTTCTAACTTTTGAAACTTTTTTCCGACCTATTTATGTAGGTGCGCTTTTTTTACACTTGAATTTTTCGCAAAAATAGTCTAATTTTTACTCCACCCCAGGGCTGGCGTACTTTTTTCTTCTGTTTTCGGTGTTGAATTGCAACTGTTTTTTGCATTAAAAGTTGCACTTTGCACAGATGCGACTTTTTTCATGTGAAAATACATTAGACCAGTCTAAGTGAATATGAACCTGTCATACTGAAAAACAGCCACCAGAGCTCAGACTAATAACAGTACACATAGTGTATTTCATCAACGGCTGTGCGACACTTAATAAATACTTGGCAAAAGAAAGACACCCGGATGAAATATGCCTGTCTAATGTCACGCCTAAAAACTAGGGGTTAGTTACCACTATTGCCATTATTGCCGGTCATGGTAATTAGTGGCAGGTCTCTGCTATAACAGAGACCTGCCGGCCCTGACGCCCACTGCACGTGCAAGCGGGCGCCATGTTTGCCTATTGCTCCAGCGCCGTATATGAGTTGGTTTTCTTTTCATAAATGCGACTTTTTACACAAAACACCACCATGTAAGCCAGCTTAATTGTGTGCAACAATTTGAGCCATTTCTGCCCATAAAAGGATAATAATTGAGGCGTAATGTGCGCCAATTTGCTAGCCCCGCCCACTTTGACATTTATAACTCAGTTCTTGCGTCATGTATTCTTTATAGTGAAAATTCTGGCAAAAGCTGTTGATATATTTAGTGCAAATCAATTCTGGTGCCACATGCTTAGTAAATGTCCCCTCGATATGTTTTATGGAAGTGCTGGAGAAGTGGATGTATTTTTCTGCAAGTTCTTTAGAAACCTGTTTCAGGCCCAAGATTGTTACTTTGAGTTGCATTGTATATACCACCTGCTAACTGCACAACAATTCACACTTCTGCCAGCAGGGGAGCTGTTTTGTTATATTTATTACCTGTTATTGCACAGTTCACACTTCTGCCAGCAGGGGGAGCTGTTACATTATATTTATTACCTGTTATTGCACAATTCACACTTCTGCCAGCAGGGGGAGCTGTTACATTATATTCATTACCTGTTATGGTACAATTCACACTTCTGCCAGCAGGGGGAGCTGTTACATTATATTTATTACCTGTTATTGCACAACAATTCAGACTTCTGACAGCAGGGGGAGCTGTTATATTATATTTTTTATCTGTTATGACACAATTCACGCTTCTGCCAGCAGGCGGAGCTGTTACATTATATTTATTACATGTTATTGCACAATTCACACTTCTGCCAGCAGGGGGAGCTGTTACATTATATTTATTACCTGTTATTGCACAATTCACACTTCTGCCAGCAGGCGGAGCTGTTACATTATATTTATTACATGTTATTGCACAATTCACACTTCTGCCAGCAGGGGGAGATGTTACATTATATTTATTACCTGTTATTGCACAATTCACACTTCTGCCAGCAGGGGGAGCTGTTATATTATATTTTTAACCTGTTATGGCACAATTCACACTTCTGCCAGCAGGGGGAGCTGTTACATTATATTTATTACCTGTTATTGCACAGCAATTCACACTTCTGCTAGCAGGGTATGCTTTTACAAAGTATTACTTGTTCTACCCCTGCAGCTGCAGGTTTGGCTGCCATAGAAATGTGATAGTTGTTTTCAGGGCTTGGTTAAAAATATTCCCAAAACCTGGCAGCGACTCCATTTAGGGGAGGGGAGACTCATTTTAGCTGCTGTCACCAGAGGGGTGGAGATCACTCTGCACAGGAAACAACAGGCAACTGCACCTTGAACTCAGGGACGAGTGTCTCACCATGGCTAAAGTAATGACCATCTGCAGAGCAGCCAGCAGAGCCATCTCACAGGGACCTGCCTTTGGCACTTTCACTCCATGCACCCAGAAAATGCATCTGCTATCATCTTCTCGTTCATTTCTGGGGACCCGGCTAGTCTGTTGGAGAAGAAAGCTCCAGTCCCCTCCTGAACGCAGGATTTCGGACACAAGGTTTAACGCCCCTCTGAGTGCCAAAGAAGTGGCTCGGCCGGTTGGAGTTTGCACTATGATGCGCCTTCCCTACCAGGAGTCTGTGGAGGGGCTGAATGCGGCCTTTATTGGGGTCCCACTGGATACAGGCACCTCTAACCGACCTGGAGCAAGGCAAGGACAACGTATAATGTCACATCTAGAGATAAAAATACGAAATCTCCACGCAGGATTCTTCGTAGAGTTATTCCACACAACATTGATCTCTCTAGAGTTAAAGGAGAACTACCCCATTTCCAATGTGCAAGTCTCCTGCAGAAGATCCCGGCCATCACCACCAGGGGGAGCCTACTGCATCCATACTTCATATGGTTGCCATTGATATGAATAGGAGCCGTATAAATGTGTGTATGCAGTGAGCGCCACCTACTGGTGACTACAGGCAGGAAGTATTTTTTCATTAACAGGGCAGGTACTTACATTAGTAGGTAAATTTGGACTGTATCTAATCCTATTCTGTGGGATACCATCTGCTAAACCTTGTATCTAATCCTATTCTGTGGGATACCATCAGCTGAACCCTTTATCTAAGTCTATAATGTGTGATACTCTGCTGAACTGTTGTATCTAAGCTTGTCATGTGTGATACTGTCTGCTGAAATGCTGTACCACCTGCTGAGTTGACGTACCTAAGGGCTCATGCACACAACCGTTGTTGTTTTGTGGTACACAAATTGCGGATCTGCAAAACATGGATACCGCCCGTGTGCGTTCCGCATTTTGCAGAATGGAATGGCCGGCACCTAATAGAACAGTCCTAACCTTGACCGTAACGTGGGCAACAATAGGACATGTTCCTATGAATACAGAATGCACACAGGGTCATTTCCGTTGGTTTTGTTTTGGGGGGGTGGGGTTTGCGGTCCCATTGAAGTGAATGGTTCTGCATAAAGGCCTAAAAAAAATATGTTTGTATGCATGATCCCTAAGCCTAATATGTGTGATGTCTATTGAACTGGTGTATCTAAGCCTATCATGTGTGATACTGTCTTCTGAACTTCTGTATCTAATCCTATTATGTGGGCTACTGTCTGCTAAGCATGGTACCTAAGCTTAGCATGTACCAAGCCATGTATATAAGCCAGTCAAGTGTGATACTGTCTGCTGGTCTGTGTACCTAAGCTAATCAGGTGTGATACCAGGGGCGTAGCTATAGGGGGCAGGAGAAGCGGCTGCTTTGGGGCCCAAGCTCAGAAGGGGCCTACTCAAGAAGGACTAAAAGATTTTATTGTCAGGGCCCTCTCAACAGTATTATACAATGGCAGTATATACAAAGACACTGTAAAAAAAGATGGGTCGGCTGAAAAAGTGTGGGGGGAGGTCAAAAATTTGCTGTGGAGCCCAGTCATTTCTAGTTACACCACTGTGTGATACTGTCTGCTGAGCCACGTATTAAAGATAATCAGGTGTGATACTGTGTGCTGAGCCACGTATTGAAGACAATCAGGTGTGATACTGTGTGCTGGTCTGTGTATCTAAGCCAATCAGGTGTGATACTGTCTGCTGATCCATATATTGAAGACAATCAGGTGTGATACTGTCTGCTGGTCTGTGTATATAAGCCAATCAGGTGTGATACTGTCTGCTGGTCTGTGTATATAAGCCAATCAGGTGTGATACTGTCTGCTGGTCTGTGTATCTAAGCCTATGATGCGTGACCACATAGCACTACATTATTCATTACAAAATATTCTTTATGATTAAAACCAGGTTTGGACCGCGCCACATCAGAGCTGAATCCACCATGGTGCGGACGTATAATGCCACCACTAGGGCGGCGCCATACAACTGCCTCATGGTGGCTGATATTGGAGATGTCCACGTCAATCTGTATAACCTTAAGGACAGCTGCCGGAGGATTCGAGAAGCCTACCAGAAGATCATGGAGGCTGGATGTATCCCACTGACCATGGGTAATACCACCGTGTACGGGGGAGGGGACACTGGCAGTGGTTTATGACGGAGTTTCTGTATCTCGGTTTTCTCTCATGTAGGTGGAGACCACACCATCACTTACCCCATCCTGCAAGCTGTTGCTGAGAAGTAAGTGACCCACCTGCAGCCCAAGATGGAACAGAACCAAGCTACACAATCCTAATAGACCTTGGGTTTCAAGTCCTATTTTCAATATCACTTCTTGCTTTCCAGTGAATGGCAGCACTGTTTTTTTTAAAGCCAGGGGCTGTAAATCCATCCTGACCTGATACAACTGAGGGTTTGTTGCAGTGTATCAGTCTGGACAATTCTTTGAGCAGCAGACATCTTTCTCCTGTCCTGCTAGTCTATTACAATGTATCAGTGCAGATTACACATAAACTTTGCGTTGGTTGCAGATATGGTCCCGTTGGCCTGATTCACGTGGACGCTCACACTGACACCGGGGAGCAGGCCCTTGGGGAGAAGATCTATCATGGCACCCCATTCCGGCGCTGTGTGGATGAGGGTCTCTTGGACTGTAAGCGGGTTGTGCAGATCGGGATCCGCGGTTCTTCCTACAGCCCTGAACCTTACAAATTCTGCAGGGAGCAGGTAAGAGATGAAGCTTTAAATATTCGCTATCATAGGGCCCCAGAGCTAAACTTAGTAGGGGCCCCTCAGATTTCTAATTTCTGCCTAATTAAAGGGGTTTTCTGAGATTTTTTAACTGATGACCTGTCCTCTGGATAGCACATGACGTTAATAGGAATTTATACAGCTACTATTGAACTCAATGGCAGCTGTAAAATTTCCTTGCACTGAGCTTCCTTTAGTGGTGTTAAATACCATGTATAGATGTCAGGAGTTCAGCACTCGGCCCCTCTCTCTCTCCGGACCTGCTTCCATTGCAAGGACGCCATTGTGTTTCTGGTGACATCATTGGCCTCCTGTTTCTTGCAGGGTTTTCGGGTGGTGTTTGCTGAAGATTGCTGGTATAAGTCTCTGGTTCCCCTCATGTCAGAAGTGAGACAGCAAATGGGAGACAAACCGGTCTACCTCAGTTTTGACATTGATGGGATCGACCCTTCATTTGCACCTGGGACGGGGACCCCGGAGATTGGCGGCCTGACCACACACCAGGTAGGACGCGGTTAATATAACTGTAGTGTTTGTTCTGATGGTTTATATATACAGCATTGTCCGCCAGGCCCCACCCTATTATTGAGGCTCCTCCCTCTCACACTGGCAGGTTAGTTACTTAGTTACTAATGTTATCATCCCAGATACTGACTTATCCACAGCAGCCAATCTGAAAGAAGCAGAGCTGCAGTGTAAAGCACAGGTAGATGCAACAATTTCGAGCCTGTGATGGGACAGGAGGTGACTTTTAGACTGCCTGAGTAGACATTGCAGCTATTCATAGCTGTGTTCTAAGGGCTTATACACATCCGTATTCTCCACAGGTAGAACACGGATCCATTGATTTTAATGTGTTTATTCACATGGGCCAGGTGTGAGTGGAGAAAACCAGCCACGTGAATTGAACAAAATGTAAAAAAAAAAGTGGCATTTTTGTGGACGCACAAAAAAGTGGCATTTTTGTGGAGGTGAAGATAAGGCCTAATAGAGCAGTGCTGTAGTGTAAGGCATGGAAGAGGGACAGAGCAGCAGCTTGAGCCCCTTGCAGTATATGAGGTGGATATCGGACTATATGAGATTCCAATAAGCAGTGCAGCTAAACTGGAGTCACTGATCGCTGTGGTCCCCTGAAGGAGCTAAGCTGCAGTGTAAAGCATAGGGATCCCAGAAAATAACCCTAGGGCTTGTAGTTAGACAGGAGATGGATTTAAGACTAGTTCAGACTTCAGGGTATCAGCTCACATGGCATTTTTTATAGATCCAAAAATCTGTCCCATGATGCTTTGGGGCAGGGTGTCGTAATAGAATCATTCAAGGCAAGTACACCTTCGGAGGCAATTTTTTTTGATGATTTAATTTTACTCATTTTTGGCTGAAAACATTTTTTTCAATTGGCCTTTATTAAAAATATTGAACCGTTCTGTCATAAAGGGTTAACTGTTTTTCTAGCTGTGTGACTGGTACTTTCAGTTTGTGGTGGTCATCTATTAAACCTTATCTCTAAACTACTGATAGGTCAGAAACACTTATGTAAGCCACATTCTTATCAGTAAGATAAGAACTAAGCTATAATGAGTGTTTATAATGTCAGAGAGCTGAGATAAGGAGTTCGTCAGCTCCTGGTCTGATGGAAAAGACAGAAAATCCACAGGCAGCTAGCAGAGCATCTCGGCTCTGTATGGAAAAAAGGCTCCATATTGTTAATAAAGACCAATTTAAAAAATAATTTTTAGCTCAAAATAAGTACAATGCAATAATAATAAAACAAACGTGCCCCCAAAAAGTGTATATAGCCTTTAACCATTTATAACCTGTCACAGTACAGCCACTGACCATCTGATGTATGTCCATGTGATCAGGCCCTGGAAATCATCCGAGGAAGCCGCGGCCTTAATCTGGTGGGCTGTGACCTGGTCGAAGTGGCGCCCATGTACGATCTGTCAGGTGAGTGAGACGACGCATAGAACCCAATATCAGCATTTCATCCCCCATAATGCACAGCAGCGGAGCGTGCTCAGTACACACACACTGATGAACCAGCAGGGGGAGCAGTGAGATGTGAGCTGCGATGTGCTCAATATTCGCCGTCTGTTCTGCACCTTGATATAAACCCTCGCCCCTTTATCCGTTTGCCCAGGTAACACTGCACTGACTGCCGCCAACCTGCTGTTTGAAATGTTGTGCGTTCTGCCAGGAGTCAAGGCCTATTGAATACCAGAAGATGAGCAGAAGGGGGTGCCACTCCTGCGCCAGGGCACAGAAACCGATTCATATCACAGAGAAGTGCAGACTATCATCCACATGAGAAGTAAACGTGAACTCCGCAAAAAGTGAAAAACCGGAAACACTCCTCCCCCAGTGATTCCCGAGATCCAATGCAGACACTGAAGCTGCAGGGGATGTCAGCTCCGTCCCATTTAGTAGCATCCTTGAATGGCAAGATCTGAATATTTTAGATCTGGATTTGTAATAGGTGTATTGTTAAAGGGTAATTCTGCCTACTTGGTTGCTAGCAAGAAAACTCTCTACAGGGTGGGCCATTTATATGGATACACCTAAATAAAATGGGAATGGTTGGTGATATTAACTTCCTGTTTGTGACACATTATTATATGGGAGGGGGAACCTTTTCAAGATGGATTTTGAAGTTGGCCATTTTGGATCCAACTTTAGTTTTTTTCAATGGGAAGAGGGTCATGTGACACATCAAACTTATTGAGAAATTCACAAAAAAAACAATGGTGTGCTTGGGTTTTAACATAACTTTATTCTTTCATGAGTTATTTACAAGTTTCTGACCACTTATAAAATGTGTTCAAAGTGCTGCCCATTGTGTTGGATTGTCAATGCAACCCTCTTGTCCCACTCTTCACACACTGATAGCAACACCGCAGAAGAAATGCTAGCACAGGCTTCCAGTATCCGTAGTTTCAGGTGCTGCACATCTCGTATCTTCACAGCATAGACAATTGCCTTCAGATGACCTCAAAGATAAAAGTCTAAGGGGGTCAGATCGGGAGACCTTGGGGGCCATTCAACTGCTACATGATGATGTGTTTCCCTCTTTATGCACTGAAGCTGGCACGTTCCCTGAGTTTTTCCAGCCAGATGGTGCACCACCACATTATGGGTGTCAGGTCTAAGCATTCCTAGATGAACAGTTTCCTGGAAAGTGGATTGGTCGTCATGGGCCAGTTGAATGGCCACCAAGGTCTCCCGATCTGACCCCCTTAGACTTTTATCTTTGGGGTCATCTGAAGGCAATTGTCTATGCTGTGAAGATACGAGATGTGCAGCACCTGAAACTACGGATACTGGAAGCCTGTGCTAACATTTCTTCCCATTGAAAAAACTAAAGTTAGATCCAAAATGTCCGACTTCAAAATGGCCGCCATGGTCACCACCCATCTTGAAAAGTTTCCCCCCTCCCATATACTAATGTGCCACAAACAGGAAGTGAATATCACCAACCATTACCATTTTATTTAGGTGTATCCATATAAATGGCCCACCCTGTAGATGGTAAGCTTGGAGACACAGCTCAAGTAGCGTCGTGATAGTGACCTTACACCCCCCCCTGCCCACCTTTATTCCTTAATTTCTGACATCTGTCCACAGACAATGTTGTGTGACCGCACCTGGGCAGAACATTTCTATTTGGACGACTGCTCATTTTGTTATTCCTTTGTTCTTTTCATTTATGTCATTGTTACTGAGAGGGCAGTTATGTGGTTACTTCTATGCTGATATAGTCCACTATATCTTTGATGTCAGCCCCTCAAAATGGTTTTATTATTAAAATCCAATTAAAAGTACAAAAAAAACTCCACCTGCAACATTGATGTATAGTCATGGCTGGGTCTATACAAGTATGTGTGTGTATATATAGATATATATACAGTGGTCCCTGAAGATACAATATTAATTGGTTCGAGGACGAGGAATTGCTGCTAAATAGCAAGTAATCCAGCTATTTTACCACAGAGGTGACCTTGATTGGTTGGATCTGAGTCTGAGACATTGTATGTTGAGTCTGGTTTCAACTTACGATGGGTCAGAAAAGACCATTGTATGTTGAAAATATTGTATCCTGAGGCCATTGTATCTTGAGGGATCACTATACATATATATATATATGTATATATATCTTATTTGCAGGACATCTGTAATAGTAATACATATATTATGGCTGCATTCAGTATTAAAATATAAAATAATAGAGGGTATCCTGAGAGAACCGTCAGGGGGTAGGCTTAAAGGGGTTGTCTCTCTTCAGTAAGTGGCATTTATCATGTAGAGAAAGTTAATACAAGGCTCTTACTAATGTATTGTGATTCTCCATATTTCCTCCTTTGCTGGCTGGATTCATTTTTCCATCACATTATACACTGCTCGCTTCCATGGTTACGACCACCCTGTAATCCATCAGTGGTGGTCGTGCTTGGAAAACGCACCAGCCTACGTGCACTCCCACGGTCTCGGCCACCATAAAGGCTGATACTTTTTCCTATAGTGTGCAAGCACGACCACCACTGATGGAACCATGGAAACGAGCAGCATATAATGTGATGGAAAAATGAATCCAGCCAGCAAAGGAGTCAATATGGACAATCACAATACATTAGTAAGTGGCTTGTATTAATGTTTTCTCCATGATAAATTAAACAATATGCAAAAACCCCTTTAGGGAATCCTCGGGGTGTTTTCTACACAAAATACCATTTAATCAAATTTCTTTGATTAACAAAAAACCCCTTTAGGGATCCCCAATGATTCTTCTTTTTTATTATAAAACTTAACTTTTATTGTTTAATTAATAAGAATGCACAGATTGAAGAAAACTTAAAATTCTCAGTTGTTTGTTGGACAACACTATTTTGATATCCAATTATTTAAATTAGGGTATTAAAACCTAAAAAAATATATTGGAGTGAGGGAACTGTAGTTGAAATATAAGGGAGCGTCTCAGCGGTGGTTATTTGGGCTCTGACACATTGTTATAATGGTATGGGTACACTTTAATGACATATGTTAGTGATATTGCGGTCAGGGACTTAGTAATCCACTTATAATGTTCAGTGAAAAACCCCTTGGTATATACACCGTAACAATCAGCTCTCGAGCCACTTAGACGCACACTCTCCTGACAGTCCTGCGGCCAGATGGTACTGCCGGAGAAAGACTGCCACGGTGGAGGTTTGTCTGTCTCAGGTACCCAAACGAGCTTACTCTGCCACAGTCAGTAGTATCTTTCCTCTGACTGATGCAGGATTAAGCCCCAGAGTATATCCAGAGTGCCACGCTATACTCCGATCATGTGCCAGATAACGCATGCACAAATCAGCGATCCTCCCGCTCCTCCACTAAATGCGGACACCGGCTGCTGGCCGGATCCTACTACATGCCCTCTCTCCCTTCACTAATGGTCCAACGAACTAACTGGCTAAAACCTGACTGCTATAACCTTCCCAACATGTTTCACCGCATCACGCGACTTCGTCAGGGGAAAAGGTATATACCTTATTAATTAAACAATAAAAGTTAAGTTTTATAATAAAAAAGAAGAAGCATTGGGGATCCCTTAAGAGTGTTTTTTTGTTAATCAAAGAAATTTGATTAAATGGTATTTTGTCTCCATGATAAATGCAACTTACTGAAGTGAGACAAACCACTTCACGTCTGCCCATTGACTATAAACGTCCTTGAGCTTTGCCCCCTGTGTGCAGCACCTGTACATAGAAGCTCTATGACTCCGCTGCCTCCTGACAGCCAAGAACATGGAGCTTTAACCTAAGACCTTTGTTCCTGGTCTCCAGGCTTTTGATCACTCTGACAAGCTGTCAAAGCCATCACAAATGCTTGTACTATCTCCCTCTCATTACTGCCGGTCACAGAGCAGTTTACAACCACATATGGGGTGTTTCTGCAAACTTCAGAATCAGGAAAATAAATATTCAGGTTTGATTTGCGGTTTACCCTTGTTATAGTATAGGAAAAATGAATTAAAAATTGAAAATCTGCGAAAAAATATATATATTTTAAATTTCACCTTCCTTCTGTTTTAACTCTTGTGGGAAATCTAAAGGGTTAACAAACTTTGTAAAATCAGTTTTGATTACATTGGGGGCTGTAGTTTCTAAAATATGTTCATTTATGGGAGTTTTCTATTATTTAAGACCCTCAAAGTCACTTTAGAACTGCAAAGGTCCTTTAAAATTAACTATTGGAAATTTTCATGAAAAAAAATGTAAAAATTACATCTAAAATTTAAAGCCTTCTAACTTCCTAAAAAAATAAAATTACATTTCCAAAATTATGCCAACATAAAGTGGACACATGGTGAATGTTCATTAATTACAATATTATTAGATATCCCTATGCAACTTAAAAGCAGAGAAATTCATATTTGAAAAATTGTGATTTTTTTTTCAAAATTTTCAGTAAATTTTGGATTTTTTATAAATAAAGGTAAAATATATTGACTCACATTTACCATTAACATGAAGTACAATGTGTCACAAGAAAACAATCTATGAATGGCGTGGATAAGTAAAAGCGTTCCAAAGTTATTACCACATGAAGTGACACATGTCAGATTTGCAAAATTAGGCCTGGTCTTGAAGTGGTTAAATAGTTGCACTTCCTCATACAACATCCTATGGCAGTACAAGCACATATAAGTAAAGCCCCTTGGATACAACCAGACCAGGAATCTGCAACATCCGCCTCTCCAGCTGTGAAAACTACAATTCCCAGCATGCTCCCTGCATTTCTATGTGAGTTTGCCGTACAAAGTTCGGGCATACCTACCAAGTGTCCCTCTTTTTAACCCATGTCCCTCTGTCCCTCTTTGATCCTTAAATGTCCCTCTTTTTGACCTGGAGAATTAATGCATAACTGTGCATTAAAAATGTACTAAATTGCTCCTTACTAAAGTGTTTGTATGGTTTCTACCTGTATATTAGACCAGAACTTTATTATTTGATGCAATCTGGACCTTAAAATATCTATAATCTGATGATTTATGTGCTAATATTTAAATGGACTTTGAAGAACAAGAAAAAAATTTCCGCAGGGGCTCCAGTAATTATGCTTTGGGCGGAGTTAGAGGCGTGGCCTAGTATGAAAAAAACTGCCATGATGTGCGGCGCACACATTGTCCCTCTTTGCAATTTTCAAAAGTTAGGAGGTATGGGTTCGGGTCATAAAAGAATTCCAATATGGATTCCGCTACCACGGACCATAAGTTATAACTTATGGTCTGTGGTAGCGGAATCCATAACAGAATTCTTAGACAACCCAAACCTTGAACTTGAAAAACGCATACAGACAGTATGGTACATGGTTTTCAAAAATTTTAATAAATAAAAATCTGTAAAGTGTGGCGTGCCATTTGTATTCAGCCCCCTGTACTCTGATATACATCTAATCTCTAAGCAAACTTTTCCAAACTGCTTAAAGAACTCCCGCAAAAATTTTTATTCTCTGACCTGTTAGAAAGGTGCATGATATAATCTGTAGTGAATGCAATCTTCTCATCAGAGACTGTAATTCTGAGTTATCCCCTCTCTTCTTATTGTAGCTGTGTCATGTGACCAACTCCCTGACCTCCTACTGACCCAGGACAGGAAGCCAGTTACTGCTCTATTCATTCCTATGAGACTCAGAGTGAGGCTCCCATAGGAATGCATAGAGAGTTAGACTTCCTGTTCCCCCTAAGATGCTGTGTGAGTTGGTGAGTCTGATTCCTAGTTACATGACACACATGAGAAACATCAGGGAATAAAATGACATTCACTACAGATTACATCATGTACATTTCTAGCAGGACATGGAATAACATTTTTTGCGGGAGTTCTTCTTTAGGCCCCATTTACACGACCGTATGTACCGACCGTATGTACATTTTCGCATCTTATCCGAATTTTTGCAGATAAGATGCGGAACCATACGGACCCATTCATTTTTACATAGGAGAAAAAATGCACACCTTGTGCATCCCGCATCCCGTATCTCACGGAAGTTCCCCCTCAAAAAAAATAAAACGTCCTATACTTGGCCACAAAATCACGTCCGTAGCCCCATTAAAGTCAATGGGTCCGCAAAATTGCGGAACACTACGGAAGATTTTCCGTATGTCTTCCGTTCCGTTTTTATACGGATCACGGAATACATACGGTCGTGTGAATGGGGCCTTAAGGACATTCCAGTATAAGGTATGGGAGGGGGGTGGTGGGCAACAAGGCTTGTTTAGGTTGCCAAGGGCTAAGGCTAGACCACACAGATCTTGTCCACACATTCCACCATAACCTGCTCGCTCTGTCCTGACATGAGGCTATCATGCCCTGTTATCTATAATCTGATTGGTCAGTGTCCTATACCATAACCTTTGATTGGATTTGTGTTTATGTCTTTGTATATAAACACTGAGGAAGGGGAGACCCGGACTCTATTGTACACCAACTCTGTGTGTGCTTGATGTCCCCCAGCTGGTAAATTGCTTGAACCTTGACAACTTCATTTTTAGTAGAGGAAGCTACTCTAACACACAAGTCAGCTAAATTCTGGCACACGTCTCCATAAAAGTAGGCAAATTGTGGCGCAACTCACCACTTAAAGGGGTTATCCAATCCTATAAGCTTTGACCGCACATGGCCACAACCATAATCGAAAATGCCTATTCTTGACTGCGGATTGCAGACAAGAATAGTACATGTTTGATTTTTTCCGTTGAGCCGTGAAACGGAACCGCAGATGCAGATGGTACATGGTGTGCTGTCCGCATCTTTTGCAGCCCCATTGAAATGAATGGGTCCGCACCTGTTCCGCCGTCTAAATGAGCCCTAAGACAGGCACAAAAACAGTTGGTAAATGAGACTTAAAAAAAAAAAAAAAAGGGGCTTTTTACTCATGAAAACAGGTGGAGACACTTTAGCAAATGTGCCCCGAAACATGTTTGCTTTCGTACAAGAAGCTTTTAATCAAAACTGAATAAAGAAGATATGTTTTATGGACGTGCTGGAGAAGTGGATGTATTCTTCTGCAAGTTCTCTAGAAACCTGTTTCCGACCCTGGATTGTCTCCTTGCGCTCAGGTTTCCATTTTGAGTACAGACTGAGGTGAGCTGACCATCAATGTACCACCTGCTACTGCACAACAATTCACACTTCAGCCAGCATGTGTAGCTGTTACATTGTATCTGTACCGTGGTGCTGTAAAACAATTCACACTTCTGCCAGCAGGGGGAACTGTTACATTGTATCACCAGCCATTGCACAATTCACACTTCTGCCAGCAGGGGAACTGTTACATTGTATCTATCACCTAGTGCTGTACTATAATTCACACTTCTGCCAGTGGGGGGAGCTGTGGAGTACTATGGGGGCATCTACAAGGGGACATTATATACTGGCACAGAAGGAGGGACCACTATGGGGGCATCTAGAAAGGGGGCATTATATACTGGCACTATGGGGGCATCTACTAGAGGGCATTATATAGGGGCATTTTATACTGGCACAAACTATATGTGCAATGTGGGGGTGGTGATGAGTACTATAGGGGCCTTTTTTTACTTGCACACATTATGGGGGCACAAGGGGGGAGTGCACTTCGCATTTTATACTGGCACATTATGTCATGCACCATGGGATGGGGAGGAGCACTATGGGGGCATGTACTAGGGGCACTTTATAAGAGTATTCTTTACTGGTGCAAATGTAACACCCCAGTTACAGTGTAGTGTTACAACTCTGCATAATCAGCTCCTATCTGTATGCTACTTTGAAAATGTAATTCCATGCATTAATGTCATCACCAGCATTAATATGTATGATATTCAATGTTATGCAACTGTTTCCCATGTAATGTACCTGGTGTACCAGCAGGTGTCAGTAAATACTATGGCAGATTCAGATGTAGTGTTACCAGAATGGTACAGTCCTTAGTCCATTCTGACCCCCTCTGCTGGAGAGAAGTTAAGCTCTTCCAACTTCCTGCAGAGTGAGAGGAAATGACAGTTAAGACAAGTTTAGTCAGTGAGTTGTCCCCTGTACCCCATCAGGGAGGACATGTGAAGGACAGTGGAGCACCTTCAGCTCTGCTGTACCCTAAAGACAGAGTAATATAGCCTGCAATAAGGCACAACAATACTCTCAAGGGAAGCCAGACTTAAGAGCTAACCTCAGCTTAGAACAGGAAGCCTGAACCCTGAATTTCCAAGCATCTGCCAAGTATAAGTAATAGCTGCACTTGCTGGACACCAAGCTGAAGGAATGAAACTAGTTATCTGCCTACCAAGATAAGTTAATAAAACTACGTTGGATCATTCATACAAGTCTGTGCATCATTCCCACCTGACGACCCTCAATTACTACTCCTAGTAAATTTTTTTGCAGCCGGAGCCACCGCCTGGGGCCTGTTCGTCTCACGAGGTAGGAACACCGTGACAACACCACTAAAGACGTGAGTGGCCTAAATCCCCTTGGCACTCCTACCACTGGGACATAAAGGGAAACACCTTAGAGGGCCCTGGAGGGGGAAAGGGTCGCCCCCGTAGCAACCTAGGCACCCCGGTCGTTGCAAAAATGGCGTCACGAACAGGATGAGTCTGACGTGCCTATACCGTTAAGGCCACAGTTCAGCCATCCCTAAAACAGACTTTAAGCTAATTGCCTTTTATCAACAAGGCCAGGAAATTTGACAGATGTTCCCTAAAAATGACTTTACTACAGTTGCTGCGGTGCAGACGGCGCAAAACGCTGCGCGCCGGCACCAGAAGGGTTAACAACGCCATTTTTTCGTTAGTGGCGCAGCTTCTTCATGCAGAAGAAAAGAAACCGCCTCCTCAAGAGTGGGAAAACCATGGCACGCCCCTCTGTAGCGCGGGAAAATCCAATCCAGCCCGCCGGGAATTTACTGTGGGGAGCATGGAGAGAGAAGACTCCACCCCTTTTTACTCCGCCTCCCGCTCGAGATCCAGTCAGCGCGAGAGAGGACGCAACGAAGATGGCGTCTCGCCAACGTGGCCCTGACTGGGGCGGAATGATTTGGGGCACTGACCCCTATGAGCTTAAAGAGAAGCCCGAGGAAATATACTGGGCACAGTGGAACCGAGACTCCCAGCCCGAGAAGCCTCAAGAAATGCCCGCCGCGCCGGCTGGTGCGGTGGAGGCGGCTGCAGCTCCCGCTCCGCCGCCCCGGAGGAGAGATTACTCGCTACGGCAAAACCTCATGGTGCCTCAAAGCAGAGAAAGAGAAAGCCCCAGCGTACCGGGACCAAGACCCCCGACCAGCGAGCCGGAGCCTCTCATCCCTGGGTTGCCTACCCCACCAGCGTTCCAGGTGGGTCAAATTACAGCCAGCAAATTTATATTTAATCCCCTGGCCACCTATCACCTGATGCAGGAAGGCACCAGCAGCTGCTGAAGCTATATGCATCATGCCTCTACCTACTGCCTTAATGGGGTCAGAGAAGGACTGCCCTTTGGCCATTGTCACTAGAGACTTTCAACTGCGGCAGCAACAGCGAAGAAGACTTCCAGTCCCTCCATTAGGGAGCACCGCGCCATCTGCCAGGCGACTGTTACCACCGTTGCCCCTGACTACTGAAGTAGCCGAGCCAGAAAAGAGCCAGTCTGTGGCCATTATCACTGCCACTATCGAAATCTCCAGGCCTACTACTTCTGATGCTGTACAGCTTGAACCCACCACACAGGAGCACTGTCCTGTGGTGTGCCGTAAATGAGGAGTCCAGTGATACTACTCCATGCACTCCGGAACCATCGCCAAATGCGGAGCTCCTTGCTATGAAAGACCAAGGGTCTATCCTTTATTGCTGTCTCAAGAATTTGTCCCCTACAAGGAAAAAGCCAAGGCTTGCAGAGGATCCTCCAGAAGACAGTGATCCTTCAATTCCAAGTTCTGCCACAGAAAGCCACCAGGAGATCGCAGATGATGTTTCTGCCGGAGTTCCAGCTGCAGAGAGCACCAGAGCTAGCAGTCACAGCGATGAGGATGTTGCCCAGCTTAAAGAAGGACTTTTGTGCCCTCAAGTATGGGACCCAGGAGGAATACAACCTATTTGAGTTGTCTTCTACCTCATTTGGATTACAAATGACTTTTTCTTCAGTTGTTCCAGTTCCAAGCCAAAGAAGAAGAAAAGATGGACTTGAATGTAACCACAGATATCCTATATTATGCCTTTAATATATTTGCACTTAAATGTTTGCACTAATATCTTATATTTTCAGCAACGTTCAAGAATATTGCCCATTGTGTGTGTTTCTTTACAGGTGCCACAATGTGTCCTCCAATGCACTTTAATGTATGGGTCATGCACTTAGCCAGATAGTTAGCACCTTACTTGTCTCTACCTCAGATATACATGCTGCCTCTGAGGGCATTTCACACTAGCGGTTCATGGTAACCAGGTATCAGAGCCACAAGCAGGTGTAATCTCAGTATTTAAGCTCATCTAGCACTGCCTCTGAGGACATTCACACTAGCGGTTCATGGTAGCCAGGTGTTAGAGTCACAAGCAGTTGTTTTCTCTTTATTCCTTCAGGGTTATCCTCGCTGCTATAGATGTGTCTTATATGTGTCAGGAGAGCATATAGTCTCTCACTAGAACTATGGCAGGACTGGCAGATTCCCTCCTCCTAGTTCATTATGTCCTGAGGCCTTGTGCACCGCCTCCAGGAAAAAAATAGCTTGCAGCTACTGATAGACATCAAGGTGACAAAGCGTAAAGCATTATCAGACTTTGGTGCTTGGAAGGGATTACAGAATGAAGCCACCCTTCTGTTTGCGGGCTTATCATTTCACAATGGCGGGATTACAGAGTGAAGACACCCCCATGCTTTCTTTGGTATTTTAGGAACCAGAATATTCAGAGTCAGTCAGAAATGGTTGCTTAGTGCAGTTTACATAGGTTGTTCGTCTGCCTGAGAGGGGATAACAGAGATCGGACACCCTACTCACAAGGCAGGAACGTACCAGCATAGTAGCTCAATTGTCTATTATATGTATGTAATGTCATTTATATGTATCTATTTCAATGCAGCACATGGTACTTATTGGATTCCCTGTAGCTTTTCTATATCCTAATCCTGTATGCTAATCTTAAGCACAAGCCGAGGACGGCTTGACTTTAAGTAAGGGGGAATGTAACACCCCAGAGTAGTGTTACAACTCTGCGTAATCAGCTCCTATCTGAGTGCTACTGTGAAAATGTAATTCCGTGCATTGATGTCAACACCAGCATTAATATGTATTGTATTCAATGTTATGCAACTGTTTCCCATGTAATGTACCTGGTGTACCAGCAGGTGTCAGTAAATACTATGGCAGATTCAGATGTAGTTTTACCAGAATGGTACAGTCCTTAGTCCATTCTGACCCCCTCTGCTGGAGAGAAGTTAAGCTCTTCCAACTTCCGGCAGTGAGAGGAAATGACAGTTAAGACAGTTTTTAGTCAGTGAGTTGTCCCCTGTACCCATCAGGAGGACATGTGAAGGACAGTGGAGCACCTTCAGCTCTGCTGTACCCTAAAGTAATATAGCCTGCAATAGGCACTACAATACTCTCAAGGGAAGCCAGACTTAAGAGGTAGCCTCAGCTTAGAACAGGAAGCCTGAAACCTGAATTTCCAAGCATCTGCCAAGTATAAGTAATAGCTGCACTTGCTGGACACCAAGCTGAGGAATGAAACTAGTTATCTGCCTACCAAGATAAGTTAATAAAACTACGTTGGATCATTCATACAAGTCTGCGCATCATTCCACCGGTGGACCCTCAATTACTACTCCTAGTAAATTTATTGCAGCCGGAGCCACCGCCTGGGGCCTGTTCGTCTCACGGGTAGGAACACCGTTGACAACACCACTAAAGACGTGAGGGCCTAAATACCCCTTGGCACTCCTACCACTGGGACATAAAGGGAAACACCTTAGGGCCCTGGAGGGGGAAAGGGTCGCCCCCGTGCACCTAGGCACCCGGTCGTTGCACCAATTATGAGTTCAAATTATGAGAATTTTTTGGGCACACAATAAGGGCACTATAGGGACATTTGCTTCTCTGGGGAACTAAGAGGAGGTATTTATTACTGCCACACAACAGGGCATTTGTTGTATCATTATTATTGGGGACATTGTTTACACTATTAGTGTCGGGACACAGTTTCCTGGGTGGAGTTATTTTTAGGGTACACTGTGTGCCAATAATTATTAAAGGGGGCGCTATCTGTGTGGTACTAGTAGTTTCTTTAGTATAATTTTGGGGAGCACAGCGTCCAGTATTAGAGGTGGCAGGATGATGTGTTCAGAATGTGAAAGGGACACTACAAACTGTATTTTATATAGCCATGTCATCCCATTCATTATGTATGCTGCTAGAATAATGTTTTGTAATGTATAGGAAAAACATTTATGGCTAAGTGTTTGTAATAATCCTAACACCACTAGATGGTGCTGTCATGCCTTTGTATATAAGGCTAGTAACAGGAAACCAGTAGTTCAGAGTAAAGGCCCTTTTACACGAGCCGATTATCCGTTAAATAATCGTTAAAACGTTCGAATTTGCACGATATTGTTGTGTATAAACATGGTTAACGATTTAACGACGAACGAGATTTCGTCGCTCTCGTTGATCGCATCTTTTGTTCCTGACAAAATTAATCGTTAATCGTTCGAAATCTCCAGTTTTAAACGAAATCGTTTAGTCGTTGGCAGATGGTAATGGCAGGAGTCAATTGTTTATATAGCGTTATTCATTCTAATTAGTCCAATAGTTCGGGCACGTCCCATTAAAATTCCATTGGCTCACGTAGCGACGGAAATACGTGTCTTCTTCTCGCGTATGAATAGTTTGAATTTCAAACCTGGTTTTATTTTGGCGCGAAGATCTGCTCGTTGTTGCGTTCGATTTCGTCCTCCATTCTGCTCGCTATTGCGCTCGCAATTTCATCCGCCATTGTGCTGTGCCATCATTGGCGAAATCTTGTATTTTTGTACAGTAGGAGGTTATGAGGGCGGTTCATTGGGTGGTAATTGAACACCTGTAAACACCTACTTCTTTTCACTTTTTAATTCACTCACACCTTTCCCTCCCCTGTAAGCAAATACATCGTTAATGTAAAAGCAAGGAACGATCGTAATAACGATTTAAAACGACCGAAAGTACGAAGATTGTGAACGACTTCTCTTTCAATGTAAACGTATTTACATTGCATCGTTCGATCTTCATCGTTCGTTAATATACGATCGCTAATACGATTTATCTTTCCGTGTAAAGGACCTTAAGTAGTTGAGAGAGAAGCAACTCAAGTTAAGAGCGGAGGAGAGTAGGAGCAGTCATCCAGCTTGAGGCTGCCATTTTCCCTGGCTTTGGCCAAGTCAGGATTCCATGATGGCATTTACGATTTCTAAGCCGCTAGTATCTGAGCAACTAACTGGATAAGCGAGCCTGACTGAGGTGAACACCATTCAAATGGTTATTGGACTTTGTCAGCACTGACGTGACAGGAGAAGCTTAAAGCACCTGGATACGGACTTTACACCCAGGTACAAGTTGTATTTTTTCCCACTGAGAACCCTCAGGATAGTGAGGATATTCATAGAGAGAGTAACAGCTCCGTGGGGTAATGTATCTGAAATACTTAATTCCTGCCATGGCGGATAGCTGACTTGAAATATTCATAAAGATAACTATATCATCCAGAGCTAGAACTAGTGCAAATGGATTGACATGCTAAGAAGGAAAGGAGTGTAACAGGATTCAAAGCAAAGTAGTACTTTATTGAAATACCAACTTACAAAGGAATTATTACAACACCCAGCAATTGATTGACCGTATTGGAGAAGTGATTGACAGAATGAAATAACTGTAAACTGCATTCATGAGAATTGTCTCAGGGCAAAAGTAAAAGTTCCTTGTTCATCCAAAACTGCCTCCTCATTATTGTCAACAAGGTGTGTCTCCCTAAAGACACTGGAGTCACGAAACACCAGGGCCAGCCGTCCGACACGGTCAAACTTAACATCCAGGGCACCTCACCTGACCATCCTGGAGCCCTGCGTATGGAGCGTGCCCCGAGGGAAGTCGTGTCCACCCTCCACACAACTGCACACTGCCCAGGGAAGATTCAACCAACCGTGAGTAAAACCACCGGCTACGGCTACACCAGGGATGGCCAACCTGAGGCTCTCCAGCTGTTGCAAAACTACAACTCCCAGCATGCCTGGACTGCCTTCAGCTATCAGCCTACAGCAGGGCATGGTGGGAATTGTAGTTTTACAACAGCTGGAGAGCCGCAGGTTGGCCATGCCTGGGCTACACCATGTACACTGTGACAACATATCTACCATATCACTCACATATCCCTGTGGCTGGTGCCGGCAAGAAGGTGAGAGGATGATGGAAAAGTAGGAAACTAAGATGTCTGTGATACTCCTCAGAGAGAAGAGATAGCTGAAAGAAATCATCATGGCAGTCGGTCTGAAAGGAGAAGATGAGGAAAGCGAATATCTACATATAAGGAGACGTCACAGGATGTACAAGGTATGGGGCTGTATTATTTCTGGATGTAGAGAAGGTTATGGGGCGGTATTATTACTGGATGTAAGAGGTAGGGCCTGTATTATACTGGATGTAAGAGTTATGGGGCGCTTATTATACTGAATGTAAGAGGTATGGGGCGCTGTATTATACTGGATGTAAGAGGTATGAGGCGCTGTATTATACTGGATGTAAGAGGTATGGGGCGCTGTATTATACTGGATGTAAGAGGGTATGGGGCGCTGTATTATACTGGATGTAAGAGGTATGGGGGCTGTATTATACTGTATATACTGGAGTAAGAGGTATGGGGCGCTGTATTATACTGGATGTAGAGGTATGGCGCTGTATTATACTGGATGTACGGGGGGCTGTATTATACTGGATGTAAGAGGTTACGGAGGCTTGTATTATACTGGATGTAAGAGGCGCTGTATTATACTGGATGTAAGAGGTATGGGGTATTATGTATTATACTGGAATGTAAGAGGTATGGGCGCTGTATTATACTGGATGTAAGAGGTATGGGGCGCTGTATTATTACTGGATGAAGGTAGGGCGCTGTAGCTGTTATACTGGATGTAATAGGTATGGGCGTTATTATACTGGATGTAAGAGGTATGGGCGCTATTATACTGGATGTAAGAGGTATGGGGGCTGTATTATACTGGATGTAAGAGTATGGGGCTGCTGTATATATGGATGTAAGAGTTGCTGTATTATACTGGATGTAAGAGGTATGGGGCTGTATTATACTGGATGTAAGAGGTATGGGGCGCTGTATTATACTGGATGTTAAGAGGTATGGGGCCTGTATTATACTGGATGTAAGAGGTATGGGCTGTATTAATACTGGATGTAAGAGGTATGGGCTATGTTTATACTGTATTAAGGTATGGGGCTATTATACGGATGTAAGAGGTATGGGGCGCTGTATTATACTGGATTGTAAGAGGTATGGGGCCTGTATTATACTGGATGTACGAGTATCTGTTTATACTGGATGTAAGAGGTATGGGGCGCTGTATTATACTGGATGTACGAGGTATGGGCGCTGTATTATACTGGTTAAGAGGTATGGGGCGTATTATACTGGAAGTAAGAGGTATGGGGTATTATACTGGATGTAAAGGTATGGGGCGCTGTATTATACTGGATGTAAGAGGTATGGGGGCTGTATTATACTGGATGTAAGAGGTACGGGGCGCTGTATATACTGGATGGCGCTGTATTATACTGATGTAAGTATTGGGCGCTGTATTATACGAGAAAGAGGTATGGGGGCTGCATTATACTGGATGTAAGAGGTATGGGGCGCTGTATTATACTGCTGTTAAGAGGTATGGGGCTGTATTATACTGGATGTAATGAGTATGGGGCGCTGTATTATACTGGATGTAAGAGTGTATGGATGTAACTGATGTTATGGGGCGCTGTATTATACTGGATGTAAGAGGTATGGGCGCTGTATTATACTGGATGTACGAGGTATGGGCTGTATTATACTGGATGTAAGAGGTATGGGGCCGCTATTATACTGGATGTAAGAGGTATGGGGCGCTGTATTATACTGGATGTAAGAGGTATGAGGGCGCTGTATTATACTGGATGTAAGAGGTATGGGGCGCGTGTATATACTGGATGTAAGAGGTATGGGGCGCTGTATATATACTGGATGTAAGAGTATGGGGCGCTGTATATACTGGTGTAGGTATGGCGCTGTATTATACTGGATGTAAGGTATGGGCGCTGTATTATACTGGATGTAAGAGGTATGGGGCGCTGTATTGATAGGATGTGTATGGGCCGGTATGTATTACTGGATGTAAGAGGTATGGGGCGCTGTATTAACTGGATGTAAGAGGTATGGGCTGTATTATACTGGATGTAAGAGGTATGTATTATACTGGATGTAAGAGGTATGGGCGCTGTATTATACTGGATGTAAGAGGTATGGCGCTGTATTATACTGGATGTAAAGGTATGGGCGCTGTATTATACTGGATGT
>ONZH01000731.1:0-40601 GCA_900303285.1 Rhinella marina | reverse complement strand
CTACAGGGGCCCTCTCTCCAAACAATTTTCCGGAGGTCCACCTACGGCCCTCTCTCTAATAATTTTCCGGAGGGCCCCCTACAGGCCCTCTCTCCAAACAATTTTTCCGGAGGGCCACCTACAGGCCCTCTCTCCAAACTATTTTTCCGCAGTGTCAACTACAGACAGTGTAAAAAATATTTCAGGAGCGTCAAACAGACAGTCCAAAACAATTTTTCAGGAGGCGCAAGTACCGACATTTAAAAAAAAATTTTTTGCTGAGGGTCGACTTTATGTACTCGGAAAAGAAAAAAATTTTTGGAGGCTCAACAAAAGCCATTTCACTGCATTCTCAGTCGGACAAAGTCATTGGTGGTGTAACCGCCATGCTGTATCAGGCTTAATTTTTGGGTGCTTCACCAGCTACCGCATACTAACTCAGTCACTCTGTTGTCACCGCCGCCATACAGGGCCTTGAAAAATGTTTATGTGGTTCGCCTGCTCCCGCAGTGTCACTCGCTCACTCTGTTGTCACCGCCATGCTGCGTCAGGCTAATTTTTTGGGTGGCTCACCTGCTACCTCATCTAACTTGGTCACTTGTTGGTGTCACCGCCATGCTGTGTCAGGCTTATGCCTGCATCGTGTGGTTGGGGATAGGAGAGCAGTGCCAGCATGGGCATAGGTGATGGACCTTCGTTGCACCTAGTTGGGTGCTTCCCTAACATGTTATGGGCATGTGCCTCGCCTTTCTTGGTCTGGGTGAGCACAATTGCCATGAGGGTAACCACCAGGCTGTTGCCTGAGAATTTGGGTTAATGGTTGGATTAGGCAGCCTCAGAGGCATCCATACATGCTGCCCCTGCTGTTTCCTGTCCATTTCCGTGGTGTTTTCATCATTTTCTGAGGTTTCCAGGTTTTCACCCAGCCTTCCCTAGGCAGAGCCTTGGTCCCCTGCAAAAATGCTCGAGTCTCCCATTGACTTCAATGGGGTTCGTTACTCGAAACGAGCACCTGAGCATCGGGAAAAGTTTTTCTCGAATAACGAGCACCCGAGCATTTTAGTGCTCGCTCATCTCTACCAGTGACGCATCTCTTCTGCTGCGACTGTTGAGACGAGCAGAAGCACTGTGTGTGAAGTTCTGAGACCTGTTTTGTGAAAATTTGATATAATAGCTCTGGGAATCCATATTACACATATCAGGGATACTGCAGGGCAATTGCAGGGCCAGTTCAGGGCTAGTATTTGTTCAAGCAGGGAGAGAGAGACAGGGAGAGACAGGGAGAGACAGTGAGATACAGGGACAAAGACCAGCTGCAGGGCCACAGAGTAAATTGAAAAATGCCTGGAATGGATAAGCAAAAGGGGTCCAGTTCCAGCCAGACTTTGAGCTTTTAAAAAAAGGAGAAGGTGGCACAGGGCAGCAGTGCCAAAAGACCTGTAGCCGGAGCATCTACTAGTAGTATTCGCAATACTTGGCCGTTGTCCCACCAGGCTAACCCACCGAGGCGCAAAATTGTAGTGGAGAAGAAAGTAGATGAGGTAGTTGAGTGGATGGCACGCTCATCTCAGTCTCAGCCGGATGATCTGCTGTCATCTGCTGATACAGTATCCATATGTAGCCAGGGGTCAGACTTGTCCTGCTCCATCATTCCACTCAAGCAAACCCCGTCATTTTCTGCCACCTCTCGGGCTTCAGTGTTCCCTCCTAGTGGTGTCCCTTCTGAAATTTCTAAAAAAAGAAGCCACCAAAGCCCACCTTATAATCCGGCGGTTATAGAGGACAGCCTCCCTGAGGCCAACAGTGGCCGGAAGTGTCCCACTATGCACTAGGGCCTCTTTCCTGCCCAGACTCAAGTGTCATGTCAGAGAGGGTTTTTAGTGCCGCTGGGGGGGAGGTGACACCAAAAAAGGACAAATCTGTCACTGGGCAGTGTTCAAAAAAATACCTTTATAAAAATGCATAATGGCTGGATTACATCCGAATTTCATACTCCTCTTGCTGATGCTGGTGGTGATTAGATCAGGCCTTGCAGGGCAGAATAGTCTGAGTGTCTTCCCACTGTTGCTGTCAGCCAGGCCATAATTTTACAGCCAAATGTCTTGTGTCATGTCATGGGCTGTGAGAACCCGAAGTCTCCAAAACCCTATTTCAAAACCAAACACTGTTGTCTACCTTCGCCTCCGTTTTCTACGCTTAGTAGGAGAGTAGCTGTTGTTAGTTAACATTACTAATAGTTCTATTTAGTATAAAAAAAAAATAATATATATATATATATATATATATATATATATATATATATATATATATATATGTTATATACAGTACAGACCAAAAGTTTGGACAGACCTTCTCATTTAAAGAGTTTTCTGTATTTTCATGACTATGAAAATTGTAGATTTACACTGAAGGCATCAAAACTATGAATTAACACATGTGGAATTATATACTTAACAAAAAAGTGTGAAACAACTGAAAATATGTCTTATATTCTAGGTTCTTCAAAGTAGCCACCTTTTGCTTTGATTACTGCTTTGCACACTCTTGGCATTCTCTTGATGAGCTTCAAAAGATGCTTAGCACTTGTTGGCCCTTTTGCCTTCACTCTGCGGTCCAGCTCACCCCAAACCATCTCGATTGGGTTCAGGTCTGGTGACCGCGCTCCGGCCCAAATTCACTGTAATGGGGGTGGGCCACGGATCTGGCCGCAGCACGTTAACCCCTGCTGAGAGGCAGCCGGAGCGAAAATACAACAGTTACATGTTCCGGCCCCACACTTGTACCTGCAGCAGCACGGATCAGGAGGGACCCTTCACCTGCTGGATCCGGGCTGCCGCTAGTGTAGAAGTAGCCTTAGATTCAACTCTAATGAACAGTTGTAGCTACATGGGAATAGTTTGGGGCTGGAGGATCCCGTTCCTAACCACTAGTGCTCTTACTGAATTACTTACTCACTCCCACGTAGCTTGGATGAAAAATAAATTAAATATGTTTTACACTTACTAGAGGCTGCAGGTACTTCAGGGGCCGTCCTGCCTCGACGGTGGTGACGCCGTCGTTGACAGTGCTCTGCAACATAAAAATGTACACAATTGTTAGATGATGACTCTTTTTAATACTAACACATACTACTATTAAGATATTATGGGTGTGAGAGGGGGGCTATATCATATTTTTTTCTTCTAAAAAGGTATTTATGGCAATAGATAATGTTATTGTCGCAATAACTTTCTTTATATCGTTAACACGGTGCGGTAGGAATACTTTGGATATCGCCCACTGACAGTAGCTGCAGCATGGGCTCGTCTTTGAGTCTTTGTGTAGGGGGAGGAAGCGCTAACTATGAAGGGGCATATAAGGGTACTTTCTTTCGAACTAGTGCATTTGCCTGACACAAACGGGAGAACGGCCAGCACCATTAACAATAATGACTAGAATACCTTCACTTAAGTTGTTTGGGTCGAGAGTTAGAGGCGTTGCCTAGCATGAAACAAATTTACTGCAGCGCACTACGCGCGACCATGTTGTCCTTCTATACTTTTTTCATTATTCGCAGTGACTGCTGGTATATATACAATACAGTACACTCATTTTTTTACATGTTTTTACTTATAAAATATTTTGTTACTCACCCTGCCGTATCTCTGCGCGGATCTCATTAAGCTGCTCTGGGCATTTGAATTTCAGATCGGACCATTTGCGCTGGATCTGGCCCAGGGTCCGCACAGTGTGGAAATGATGGTGCAGGCCTTGGATCACCTGCTGGATCACCTCCTTCTTATGCTGGTTTGGATGGTGGTGTGTGCCATCATAATCCTCTCTGTCCATCAGCCGGATCAGGAATTTCAGCTCTTCAGAGCTAAATGATGATGATTGCCTGGATGCCATTTTCGAATATTCGCTCTGCCTCTGAGGATTTGTACACTATTTGTACGCTCATGCGTATGTCTTCTAAGAAGTTGCGTACATTTTTTAAATGAACGTTCGTTATTAGTGCGCAAATGTTCGCTAATAGCACATAATAACGTATATTTTGTACGCAAATACAACGAATCTATTCGTCGAACATACGAATCTTAGGAAAAGTTCGGCGAATGTTCAGCGAATAATTTTTTTAATGATTCACTCATCTTTATCTGAGAACAACACATTTGACCACTGAGCAACAGTCCAGTTCTTTTTCTCCTTGGCCCAGGTAAGACGCTTCACATGGAATGCGACATTTGTAGCCCATGTCCTGGATACGTTTGTGTGTGGTGGCTCTTGAAGCACTGACTCCAGAAGCATTTCACTCCTTGTGAATCTCCCCCAAATTTAGGAAAGGCCTTTTCTTAACAATCCTATCAAGGCTACAGTTCTCCCTGTTGCTTGTGCACCTTTTTCTACCACCCTTTTTCCTTCCACTCAACTTTCCATTAATATGCTTTGATACAGAACTCTGTGAACAGCCAGCTTCTTTAGCAATGACCTTTTGTGCCTTACCCTTCCTTGTAGAGTGTGTCAATGACAGCCTTTGGGACATCTGTCAAGTCAGCAGTCTTCCCCATAATTGTGTCGCCTACTGAACCAGACTAAGGGACCTTTTTAAAGGCTTAGGAAGCCTTTGCAGGTGTTTTGGGTTAATTATTGTAATTTTCTGAGATAATGAGTTAAACCATAATCATCCACATTAACATAAATAAACACTTGAAAAAGTTCACTCTGTTTGCAATGACTCTATATAATATATGTGTTTCACTTCTTTGAGTCCTCTCCATTATGTGAGCCCTGGAGTCCACTGAGTGCATTTTACTGCAGGTTTGTCAGAGCACAGCATCGAAATGGAAGTGAGTATGAAGATAAAAATTACATATTCGGATTCAGCATCACTTACACTTTACACCGCTTACTCTAGTTCAGGGGGTGTTTCGGAGATGACAGGTTCCCTTTAAATAGTACTATTGTTACCATAAAAAAACGAATTGGATTGAACAAAGCCGCGCTATAACTAAATACTACATTCATTTAATACTAATAAAATTTACCACATTATTCACACTATAGCAGTTATACTCTGGTTACGTATGTGCATTTATAGCCAACGTCTCAGTTTCATTACTCTGGTTACATATATGCGTTTATAACCAATGTCTCACAGTTTCATTAGAGGTATGTAAGTTCCTATTCACACCATACTCATGTTTGTGACTTCGATGTTCCAAATATATAGATATGTACCCCATATCTTGCTATTATTTAAAGAAGACAAATAAATATATGTCCTCAAATGTTTTATACATCAAACGCAATATCAAACCATTTCAATACATGTATAGATTCCTATACACACTATTGTCAACCAATGTGATTGCAATCTATACTTCCACTATACCCTAATGTGGGACAATCCATATATAAATATTGCATATCTTGTTTTTACCATACAAGGGTCCGTAATCTATATCAGACAATCCAAGTATATACATATTTAAACAACCACTATTTATACCCTAAACTGCTGCAATATTGCTTCTTGCTTATATCTGATATAGCAAGTTTGTTCCTTATAGACACCATCTACTGCGTCTCTCTCCTGAATAAGAACAAATACACTAAAGGGGGACTGGTAAGAAGCACTAAAGCACTGAAGCATATAACTGTGCACTGGTGGTAAGAGGCGCTTTTATAATCCATAGAGACGTTTTACTAACCACCTATCCACAGCAGATAATTATATCGCAAAAAAGATATTTGATATCGTAAAGATACTATATCTGGAATCTACTATTTTTACACATCTAACATCTTGGATTAACCGCTATATATTTTTATTTTTGAATTACCAATGCGAGAACTCCGCATTTGGTTAATATAAAGGGACTGAGATTGTAAAACAAGCTGATGCATAAAAATAGCGCTGTGATTATCTTTTAAATGTATGTTTTAAATTATTATTTTTATTGAATAAACACCAAATGGATTACTTCTGAGCCGACCAATATTATTATTTTTGTTTTATTTTAAGATATTGGCACACCGATTTTTTCTAATGGTGCTAGTCCAGAAACTTTTAGTCCATCACATACATATGTGAACAAAGCCTTACATGCTGATTTTAATGCAAATTAATGTAGAATTTCTTCAGATTTCACACTTTCCAAGCAAAAAAATGTAAAGTTATTCAACAGCAATTTGCTGGTAAATCTGCACCCATCAAAATGTGCAAGTTTTATGGATCTTCTTGAAAATTTGTGTGTAATGTAATCCACCCTAAGACTCCTACCTTCATCATATTTATACTTGCCATCTCTTTTTTCTTTTTTCTTCATTCATATTATAAATAATAGTAATGATTCAACATCCAAAGTGATAGTTATTTAACCTCATTTTGGCTTCATTCATTTACTGAGAATGCAGTGGATCTCCACAAAAAAGTGACTCATTATCACCAGTTTGATTTTATTTGACCTTGTAAAATGCAGAATCAGTTGAAAATGGACTTAAAATCAAAAGTTGAAATATGCTTTGTTCATGACTTTTAATTAGTTCTGCATTTTTTAGTAGTGTCTTAATAAATGTTCAAATGATTTCAATGTCTCTGACACATTGCATGCATTTTAAGCAAAATTGTGAAACCAATGGAAACAAAAAGGAATCATCAAACATAGCAAGAATTATGCAGCGTACTTAATAACAGGCATTTCCAAGGACCTCCACAAACCTCATTGCTACAAAAAAAGATGAAAGAAAATATTGGATGTTAATTGAAGGTGATGGATTTCCTATTCTTCTCTCTTCCTTGATGTAAACCGGCCTGGTGTTGTCCACGCAACTGTGAACACTCAGTGGAACAAATACCTGATATTCAAAGCGGCAAACTGATTTGTTTCTCTTTCATTTATCCCTCCATTAAAACACACAAGTTTAGTAGATGATAATTTCTGTCCCTAGGCAGGTTAATCCCTTAATGACCGGGGCCACTTTGCACCTTTGTGACCAGGCTTATTTTTGAAAATCTGACATGTGTCACTCTATGTGGTAATAGCTTTGGAACACTTTTACTTATCCAAGCCATTCTGAGAATGTTTTCTCGTGACACATTGTACTTCATGACAGTCATAAATTTGAGTCAATATATGTCACCTTTATTTATGAAAAGATCCCAACTATACAAAAAATGTTGAAAAATTCACAATTTTCAAAATTTCAATTTCTCTGCTTTTAAAATTGAAAGTGATACCTCATAAAATATTTATTATTTAACATTCCCCATATGTCTACTTTATGTTTGCATCATTTTAGAAATGTCATTTTATTTTTTTGGGACATTAGAAGGCTTAGAATTTTAGAGGCAATTCTTAAAATTTTTAAGAAAATTTCCAAAACCCACTTTTTAAGGACCAGTTCAGGTCTGAAGTCACTTTGAGGGGCTTACATATTAGAACCCCCCATGAATGATCCCATTTTGAAACTACACCCCTCAAGTTACTTAACACTGATTTTATAAACTTTGTTAACCCTTTAGGTATTCCACAAGAATTGGGGTACATATGATTTTTAATCGCTCTATATTTTTTTTGGGGGGGAGGCAAGGTAACCGAAGAATGGATGTTTTGGTACAGTATTTATTTTTTGTTTTTGATAATGTTCATCTGACAGGTTATATCATGTGGTATTTTTATAGAGCAGGTTGTTACAAACGCGATGATATCAAATATGTCTAATTTATTTATTTATTTAAGGTTTACACAATAATATCATTTTTGAAACAAAAATAATCATGTTTTAGTGTCCATAGTGTGAGAGCTGTAGTTTTTTTATTTTTTGGGCGACTGTCTCAGGTAGGGGCTAATTTTTTTGCGTGATGAGATGATGGTTAGATTGGTACTATTTTGGGGGGTATACGCCTTTTTGATCGCTTGGTATTACGCTTTTTGTGATGTAAGGTGACAAAAAATGGCTTTTTTGACATAGTGTTTATTTTATTTTTTTACTGTGTTCATCTGAGGGGTTAGGTCATGTGAGATTTTTGTAGAGCAAGTTGTTACTGATGTGGCGATACCTAACATGTGTACTTTTTTTTATTTATTTAAGGTTTACACAATAATATCATTTTTGAAACAAAAAAAATCATGTTTTAGTGTCTCCATAGTGTGAAAGCTGTAGTTTTTTTATTTTTTGGGCGACTGTCTCAGGTAGGGGATAATATTTTGCGGGATGAGATGACGGTTAGATTGGTACTATTTTGGGGGCATACGCCTTTTTTGATCGCTTGGTATTACGCTTTTTGTGATGTAAGGTGACAAAAAATGGCTTTTTTTTACATAGTTTTTATTTTTTTTACTGTGTTCATCAGAGGGGTTAGGTCATGTAAGATAAGTTGTTATGGACGCGGCGATACCTAACATGTCTAGGGTATTTTATTATTTTATTTAATTTTACTCAATTATAAATGTGCGTATATGGAAAAAAATGATTTTTTTTTTTTTTACGTTTTTCATTTTTTTTACACTTTTTTTTTTACACTTTTTTGACTCAGAACCACTTGGTTCTTGAAGATCTTTAGCAGGAGCCTGGCCAGACTTGATATACCATGGCAAGCCATATGCCTGTGAAGGCGTCCGGTTGCCATGGTAACCATCTGTCACGAGTGGTCTTGCGTCTGGAATCAGACGTTCTGCGCGGCTTTCTAAGTGACAGGTTGGACAGGCTATTCCCTGTGGTTTGGGTGCTGTTCCCACACCCCTTTCCCTCAGCTGTTGCCGCTGGGCAATTAGCTGTCTCCTACTTACCTCTTCCTCTCCCAGTATCCCTTGCGGTTTATATCTGCTACATCCCTGATTGAGAGTGGTGTGGATCTCGGCTGAGATCCTGTTGCTGAGTTCTACTTAAAGTTAAGTGTTTTCCCTTCCTTTGGTTATTCCTGTTGGAGTCTCCTGTTCCTCCTTTCGCTTGGAGGAACGGGTTACTCTCTTGTGTCATTAGACTGCAGGGTGTTCTAGGGTTTACTCAGATTAGGTTCCTGTGTATGAGCTTTCCTACCACCCGGGTTAGTTCATACTGGTAGCCAGCTAGGGCCTAGTCTTAGGGTCCCCTGCAGGAGGTGACCAGTTCCCTGGTTTTGTCTGTTCCCATCCCTCATACGCTCGGTGTGGCTTTTCCCCCCACACCCGAGCGTGACATTATAAACCGCCGCTAACAAAAATTTATGTCATTTTTGTGCTGACATGGATGCTATTGCTACACTGGCTGAACGGCTGCAGGGACTCAGCTTGGAGGTGGCTGACATCCGCAACCAGATTCAGAGACCACAGGCTGGTGGTTCTGGGGGTGCTGAGTGTCAGGCCTGTTTGGAGCCTAAGGTCCCCCTCCCGGATAGATTTTCTGGGGAATGTGATAATTTTGTTCTATTTAGGGAGGCGTGCAAATTGTATTTCAGACTGCGTCCACATTCTTCTGGTAATGAGGAACAGAAGGTTGGTGTGGTCATCTCGCTGCTTAAAGGGGATGCGCAGTCATGGGCCTTTTCTCTACCGGCCGGATCGCTGTCTCTCCGGTCGGTAGATGAATTTTTCAAGACCCTAGGGATTATCTATGATGACCCGGATCGTATCTCCCTGGCGGAGACCCAGATACGTAACCTTTGTCAGGGTGAGCGGCCGGTTGAGACTTATTGCTCTGAGTTTCGGAGGTGGGCGACCAATACTGAATGGAACGATCCGGCTTTACGTAGCCAATTCTGTCAAGGTTTGTCTGAAAGGCTGAAGGACGCTTTGGCCTTTCAGGAAACCCCTGTGTCTTTGGAAGCCGCTATGTCTCTTGCTGTACGCATGGATAGGCGCCTGAGAGAGCGATCTAGGGGCCCCCGCTCTCAGGACGTACTATCACATAGTGTACCAGCTTCCTATGACACTTTGGGTGAATATTCCCCTAGGTTGATGTCTGGGGATGAACCTATGCAATTAGGGGGAGCCACTCCTGTAGCCACCCGTAATCATCTTGGTAATAAAAAGGGTGTGTGTTTTTTCTGTGGTCAGAAAGGACACTTTATCAATGTATGTCCATGCTTCCTATCTCTAAAGGAGAGAAAAGAAAAGGGGGCGTTGAATTCTCATCTCACTCTTGGTGGAGTGGGTAGGGAGACTGAAAATGTGCATTTGTCTTCATCCTGCAGTACCCGTTTTCTCCTGACTGCCGAGGTGGCGCTAGAATCAAAGGTTGTGAAAATTGAGGTGTTTATTGACAGCGGGGCAGGGGTGAACTTGATTGATGCTCAGTTTGTCCGTATGCATGGATTGTCACCAAGTTCTTTGGATAAGAGGATTTCTGTGTTTGCCATTGATTCTGCACCTCTCTCTCAGAAGTGTTTGTCTCAGATGGTGCATGATATCAAATTAAGAGTGGGTGAATTTCATCAGGAGCTTATTTCATGTTTTGTGTTGGAAGGTCTTCCTGCTCCTGTGGTTCTGGGTTTACCGTGGTTAAGCAAACATAATCCGTCCATTGACTGGCATACTAGACAAATTGTGGATTGGGGCGATTATTGTGTTGACAATTGCCTTAATACATCTTTTTCTGCTTTAACCACTAAGACTCTTCCTTCTTTTATATCGGATTTCTCTGATGTATTTTCTGAAGGTGGATGTCAGGATTTACCCCCTCACCGGGAATACGATTGTCCTATCAATCTTATCCCTGGAACAAGATTGCCTAAATCTAGGCTGTATAACCTTTCTGGACCTGAGAGAACGGCCATGAAGGAATATATTGCTGAGAGTTTGGCCAAAGGACATATTAGGCCTTCCAAATCTCCTGTGGCAGCAGGGTTCTTTTTTGTTAAAAAAAAGGACGGATCCCTTAGGCCATGTCTGGATTTCCGTGAACTCAATAGGATTACTGTCCGTGATCCGTACCCCCTTCCTTTGATTCCTGACTTGTTTAACCAGATTGTGGATGCCAAGGTGTTCTCCAAGTTGGACTTAAGGGGGGCATATAATCTGGTCAGGATCAAGGAAGGGGATGAATGGAAGACGGCCTTTAACACTCCTGAGGGCCACTTTGAGAACCTGGTCATGCCTTTTGGGTTGACCAATGCTCCTGCTGTCTTCCAGCATTTTGTTAATGACATTTTTCATCATCTTGTGGGGAGGTTTGTAGTCGTGTATTTGGATGACATACTAATCTATTCTCCAGATATTGTGACACATCAGGATCACGTGAGGCAGGTGTTGCAAATCTTAAGAGATAACAAGTTGTATGCAAAATTAGAGAAATGTGCTTTTGCTGTACATGAGGTGCAATTCTTAGGATACCTGCTTTCATCTTCAGGTTTTCGTATGGATCCAGAGAAGGTCTGTGCTGTTCTGAACTGGGACCGACCTGAAAATCTGAAGGCTCTTATGCGATTTTTGGGGTTCACCAACTATTACCGAAAATTTATTAAGAACTATTCGACTATAGTTAAACCCTTAACTGACATGACTAAGAAAGGGACGGATGTCTCTGTGTGGTCTGATGCAGCATTGCAAGCCTTCTCTGCTGTAAAGGAGTGCTTTTCCTCTGCCCCTATATTGGTGCAGCCAGATGTGTCACAACCTTTCATTGTGGAGGTTGACGCATCCGATGTGGGGGTAGGAGCTGTGTTATCACAGGGCCCGTCACCTGGTAAATGGCGCCCATGTGCTTTTTTTTCGAAGAAACTCTCTGTGGCGGAGAGAAATTATGATGTGGGTAACCGAGAGTTACTGGCCATTAAGTTGGCTTTTGAGGAATGGCGTCATTGGTTGGAAGGGGCGAATCATCCAATCACGGTATTCACTGATCACAAAAATCTGGCTTACCTGGAGTCGGCTAGACGACTTAATCCGAGGCAGGCCAGATGGTCTTTGTTCTTCACCAGATTCAATTTCATTGTCACATACCGTCCTGGGGTTAAGAATGTGAAGGCGGATGCCTTGTCACGTAGTTTTCCCGGGGGTGGTGATTTTGAAGATCCTAGCCCTATACTGTCTGAAGGAGTGGTGATATCCGCTCTTTACCCTGATCTTGAGGCTAAAGTGCTTGAGGCCCAGGGAGATGCGCCGGAGTCTTGCCCTCCCGGGAAGTTGTTTGTTCCTTCTGATTTGCGTTATAAGGTTTTTGAGGAGCATCATTCTTCGGTGCTTGCGGGACACCCTGGGAGTAAATCCACTGTCGACCTCATCTCTCGTAGATTCTGGTGGCCAGGTCTGCGTAAGTGTGTTGAGGAATATGTGTCAGCCTGTAGTGTCTGCGCACGCTCTAAGGTGACACATACTCGTCCCTCTGGACCCCTACTTCCATTACCCATCCCGTCCAGACCATGGACTCACCTATCCATGGACTTCATCACTGATCTGCCTGAGTCGTCTGGTAAGACAGTTATTCTGGTGGTTGTAGATCGTTTTAGTAAAATGGCGCACTTTATTGCATTACCTGGACTCCCCAATGCTAAAACTCTTGCACAAGTGTTTGTTGACAATATTGTGAAACTTCATGGCATTCCCACTGACGTTGTCTCTGATCGTGGGACTCAGTTTGTGTCCAGATTCTGGAGGGCGTTCTGTACTCGGCTCGGGGTACAACTGTCTTTCTCCTCTGCCTTTCATCCCCAGACGAATGGACAGACTGAGCGTACCAATCAGAATCTGGAGACTTATTTGAGATGCTTTGTCTCTGAGAACCAGGAGGAGTGGTCCTCGTTTTTGTCTCTGGCTGAGTTTGCCATAAATAATCGCAGACAGGACTCCACTGGTAAGTCACCATTTTTTGGTGCATATGGCTTTCACCCGCAGTTTGGCACATTTTGTGGTTCTGATACTTCTGGTATTCCTGAGGAAGAACGTTTTTCGTCATCATTGTCTTCCATATGGCGAAAAATTCAAAGTAACTTGATAAATATGGGTAACAAGTACAAACGTGTGGCTGACAGGAGACGCATGAATGGTCCGGACCTAAATGTGGGTGATTCTGTGTGGCTGTCTACTAGGAACATTAAGTTGAAAGTTCCTTCATGGAAGTTGGGTCCAAGATTTATTGGCCCATATAAAATCACGGCCATTATTAATCCTGTAGCATTTCGTCTTGAACTTCCGCAGGCCCTGAAAATCCATAATGTGTTTCACAGATGTTTGTTGAAGAGGTATGTTGAACCTCTGGAGCCATCTCCCTTGCCACCCGCGCCTGTCTTGGTGGATGGTAATTTGGAATTTCAGATTGTCAAGATCATTGATTCTCGAGTTCTTCGTGGGACCCTTCAATATCTGGTTCATTGGAAGGGTTATGGTCCTGAGGAGAGGTCATGGGTACCGGCATCTGACGTGAATGCCAGTCGTTTGGTAAAAGCCTTTCACAGGTGTCACCCTGATAAAGTTGGTCCTGGGTGCCCGGAGGTCACCCGTAAAAGGGGGGGTAATGTCACGAGTGGTCTTGCGTCTGGAATCAGACGTTCTGCGCGGCTTTCTAAGTGACAGGTTTGGACAGGCTATTCCCTGTGGTTTGGGTGCTGTTCCCACACCCCTTTCCCTCAGCTGTTGCCGCTGGGCAATTAGCTGTCTCCTACTTACCTCTTCCTCTCCCAGTATCCCTTGCGGTTTATATCTGCTACATCCCTGGTTGAGAGTGGTGTGGATCTCGGCTGAGATCCTGTTGCTGAGTTCTACTTAAAGTTAAGTGTTTTCCCTTCCTTTGGTTATTCCTGTTTGAGTCTCCTGTTCCTCCTTTGGCTTGGAGGAACGGGTTACTCTCTTGTGTCATTAGACTGCAGGGTGTTCTAGGGTTTACTCAGATTAGGTTCCTGTGTATGAGCTTTCCTACCACCCGGGTTAGTTCATACTGGTAGCCAGCTAGGGCCTAGTCTTAGGGTCCCCTGCAGGAGGTGACCAGTTCCCTGGTTTTGTCTGTTCCCATCCCTCATACGCTCGGTGTGGCTTTTCCCCCCACACCCGAGCGTGACACCATCGTGACGCTGCCACAGCAGAGCAGTGTCCCGATGGGAGGGGGAGAGGGCTACGACCCTCTCTTCTGGCCACACCATCGGTGCGCTGCTAGCGCACCGCAACGCCCGATGGGGGAGGGAGCTTCCTCCCTGTTAACCCATTCCATGCTGTGGTCCCTACGGACCGCGGCATGGAAGGGGTTAAACGGCCGACATCACTGTATGCTGACAATCTACTACCCGCTCGCCATCCTGAAACTGGGGGGGAATGAAGGGGGTGGTGGGGTTAAAAACTTACATGCGGGGGGAGGGTGGATACGGCAGGGTCCCGCTCGGCCATCCTGAACATAGCAGCGCAGCCCCGATCTCCTCAAGGAGATCGGAGCTGCTCTGCTGAATGCTGCTATTGGTCAGTCAAATCTGACTGACCAATCGCAGGGATTCTAAGGCAGGGACCACTGCGATTGGTCCCCTGCTGGGTGCCTGGACAGCTCTGCTGTCCGTGACACCCGTTTACATGCAAGTGACACTTGGAGCTCATGACGTACTGTGCACGTCATGATGCGGTAACTAACACCACATCATGACGTACATAGTACGTCATTAGTTATTAAGGGGTTAAGATAAAGCAGCGTGTTGGTATTGATGGCCATGTAGTTTTGTCCAGTAGATTCAGATGATGTTCACAATAATACAGAACAGAATAGTAATGTTCTTCATACAATGTGTACTAATGCTCATACCTTAGGAAACAAGTTCTGGGATCTAATGGCAATGGAATATATCTGGGGATAAATTGGATCTGGTTGCAATAACTGAGGCATGGTTTAAGGATTGTAATGACAGGAAAATAGTCATACCATGATACAAGTTGTACAGGAAAGACAGAGAAGACAGAAGAGGTGGTGGAATACCCATTTATGTCAAGGATAGTCTTCAATCTACAGTATTTCAGAGTACATATGCAGAGCTTGGAAACTCTATGGATTTGCATGCAGACAAAGGAGGGAAGCGCTATTAATACTGGTGTGGTGTATAGGCCTCCGGAACAAATTGAAGATTCTGATATCAAGTTGGTTGATGAAAGTTCTCAAATCGCATTAAAGTAGTTATGTATTGTAGTTATGGGTGACTGATATAGATTGAAATATTTCTAGTGCTCTTACATGAAGGAGCAGGAATCTAATGGATGCACTTATAGGTGCATCTTTGAAGCAGCTTGCCACATCACCAAACAGAGGAGATAACATTCTAGATTTAGTATTCACTAATGAGGATCTGGTGTCAGAGGTTAATGTGGAAGTAAAGCTGGGTTCCAGTGATCATCAATGTTTATGATTTGCTATAAAAACAGACGAAGAATAATCCTACAATACAACCAAAGTATTAGACTTTAGAAAGACTCATTTCAAGGAAATAGGGGAGTGTTTAAAAAAGGAATTAAAAGGTTAGGACTAGAGATGAGCGAGCACTAAAATGCTCGGGTGCTCGTTATTCGAGTCGAATTTTTCCCGATGCTCGGGTGCTCGTTTCGAATAACGAACCCCATTGAAGTCAATGGGAGACTCGAGCATTTTTTGCAGGGGACCAAGGCTCTGCCTAGGGAAGGCTGGGTGAAAACCTGGAAACCTCAGAAAATTATGGAAACACCACGGAAATGGACAGGAAACAGCAGGGGCAGCATGCACGGATGCCTCCGAGGCTGCCTAATCGCACCATTACTCCACATTCTGGCCAACAGCCTTGGGGTGACCCTCAAGACAATTGTGCTGACCCAAACCAAGAAGGGTGAGGCACATGCCCATCACATGTTAGGGAAGCACCCAACTAGGTGCAACGAAGGTCCATCACCCATGCCCATGCTAGCACTGCTGTCCTATCCCCCGCCCCACGACACAGGCGTAAGCCTGACACAGCATGGCGGTGACACCAACAAGTGACCAAGTTACATAAGGTAGCAGGTGAGCCACCCAAAAATTTAGCCTGACGCAGCATGGCGGTGACAACAGAGTGACCAAGTTAGACTAAGGTAGCAGTCGAAAAAGAAATAAAATTTAGCGTGACCCTGTATGGCGGTGACAATTGAGTGAACAAGTTAGAGTGAGGTAGCAGGCGAAGCACAAATAAAATTTAGGGTGACTCTGTATGGCGGTGACAACAGAGTGACCAAGTTAGAGTGAGGTAGCAGGCGAAACACCAAAAACACCGCTGAACTATGAGATTGAACACGTGGGCCAGGCATGGCACGTGTGTGAGTCTGCCGAGTTGCAGAGCCACCAACAGGTTACGCCCGTTGTCACACACAACCATGCCTGGTTTGAGGTTCAGCGGTGCCAGCCACAGATCGGTCTGCGCCGTAATGCCCTGTAACAGCTCTTGAGTGGTGTGCTTTTTGTCACCTAAGCTCAGCTGTTTGAGCACCGCCTGCTGGCGCTTACCCACGGCACTGCTGCTGCGCCTAGTGCTACTGACTGAAGGCGCCATGCTCACGGATGGTCACTGAGAGTAGGAGGAGGAGGAGAGCAGGTGAAGCATGTTAACATTTATCGTGGCCCTGTATGGCTGTGACTACAGAGTGACCGAGTTACACTGCGGTAGCAGGCGAAGCACATTAAAATTTAGGGTGGCCCTGTATGGCTGTGACTACAGAGTAACCGAGTTACACTTCGGGAGCAGGCGAAGCACATTAAAATTTAGCATGGCGCTGTATGGCTGTGACTACTGAGTGACCGAGTTACACTGCGGTAGCAGGCGAAGCACATTAAAATTTAGGGTGGCCCTGTATGGCTGTGACTACAGAGTAACCGAGTTACACTTCGGGAGCAGACGAAGCACATTAAAATTTAGCGTGGCCCTGTATGGCTGTGACAACAGAGTGACCGAGTTACACTGCGGGAGCAGGCGAAGCACATTAAAATTTAGTGTGGCCCTGTATGGCTGTGACTACAGAGTGACCGAGTTACACTGCGGGAGCAGGCGAAGCACATTAAAACTTAGCGTGGCCCTGTATGGCTGTGACAACAGAGTGACCGAGTTACACTGCGGGAGCAGGCGAAGCACGTTAAAATTTAGCATAGCCCTGTATGGCTGTGACTACAGAGTAACCGAGTTACACTGCGGGAGCAGGCGAAGCACATTAAAATTTAGCGTGGCCCTGTATGGCTGTGACTACAGAGTGACCGAGTTACACTGCGGGAGCAGGCGAAGCACATTAAAATTTAGCGTGGCCCTGTATGGCTGTGACAACAGAGTGACCGAGTTACAATGCGGGAGCAGACGAAGCACGTTAAAATTTAGCGTGGCCCTGTATGGCTGTGACTACAGAGTGACCGAGTTACACTGCGGGAGCAGGCGAAGCACATTAAAATTTAGCATGGCCCTGTATGGCTGTGACTACTGAGTGACCGAGTTACACTGCGGTAGCAGGTGAAGCACATTAAAATTTAGGGTGGCCCTGTATGGCTGTGACTACAGAGTGACCGAGTTGCACTGCGGGAGCAGGCGAAGCACATTAAAATTTAGCGTGGCCCTGTATGGCTGTGACAACAGAGTGACCGAGTTACACTGCGGGAGCAGGCATAGCACGTTAAAATTTAGCGTGACCCTGTATGGCTGTGACAACAGAGTGACCGAGTTACACTGCGGGAGCAGGCGAAGCACATTCAAATTTATTGTGGCCCTGTATGGCTGTGACTACTGAGTGACCGAGTTACACTGCGGTAGCAGGCGAAGCACGTTAAAATTTAGCGTGGCCCTGTTTGGCTGTGACTACAAAGTAACCGAGTTACACTGCGGGAGCAGGCGAAGCACGTTAAAATTTAGCGTGGCCCTGTATGGCTGTGACTACAGAGTGACCGAGTTACACTGCGGGAGCAGGCGAAGCACATAAAAATTAAGCGTGGCCCTGTATGGCTGTGACAACAGAGTGACCGAGTTACACTGCGGGAGCAGGCGAAGCACATTAAAATTTAGCGTGGCCCTGTATGTGGACGTTGAGGGCTTGTGCATGTGGGTGGAACTTTATTTCCGCTTGCGCTCCAATGTCTGATCTAATGACAGCTGAACGCTGCGCAGGGACACATTGGTGGACAGTGTGGAGGATCGTGGAGGCGAAGGGGTAGTTTTCGGGCGGGAGGTGCTCGTGCCTGGGTCCTGGGTAGGGGGTTGACTCGCAGAGGCAGCTAGTGACACAGGGGAAGGAGCAGTGGTGTGACCCGCAGGAGGTGAACGGCCTTGGTTTCATTGAGTCGGGTGTTTAGCACTCATATGCCTGCGCATGCTGGTGGTGTTTAGGCTGGTAGTGGTGGCACCCTTGCTGGGTTCAAAATTTTGTGTATATAACTGTATTATATATCAATTAGAGAGAAACAAAGGATTGTGCAGACTGGGCCTGGCATAGAGCTACCCAGAAAATTGTCCCACAGTGACCTTTTTCAAATATATTTGTATAACAGAGCAATAAAACGTATTTTGTAACATGACGTGTAGTATATAGGATTGTGCAGACTCGGCCTGGTATAATTCAACCCAGAAAATTGTTCCATTGACCTTTTTCAAATATATGTGTATTAACTGAGAGCAAAAAAAAACGTATTTTCTAATGTGACGTGTAGTATTGATCAGTTAGAGAGAAAAAAAGGACTGTGCAGACTTGGGCTGCTATAGTGCAACCCACTATGGCGGTGATAACTGAGTGAACGAGTTAGAGTGAAGTAGCAGGCGAAAAACAAATAAAATTTAACGTGACGCAGCATGGTGGTGACAAGAGTGACAGAGTTAGATTGAGGTAGCAGGCGAAGAACAAATAAAATTTAGTGTGACCCTGTACGGCTGCGGTGACAACAGAGTGTCCGAGTTAGAGTGAGGTAGCAGGCGAAGCACATAAAAACTTTAGCGTGACCCTGTATGGCGGCGGTGACAGAGTGATCGAGTTAGACTGAGGTAGCAGGTGAACCACCCAAAAATTTAGCCTGACACAGCATGGCGGTGACACCACCAATGCCTTTGTCTGACTGAGACTGCAGTCAAATGGCTGTAGGTGAGCCTCCCAAAAATTTTTTTTTGGAGTGTCTGAAGTCGACCCTTTGAAAAAATTTTTTTTTAGTGTCTGTGGTTGACGATCCTGAAAAATTGTTTTAGAATGTCCGTAGTTGACGCTCCTGAAAAATTATTTTAGAGTGTCTGTAGTTGATGCTCTGGAAAAATAGTTTGGAGAGAGGGCCTGTAGGTGGCCCTCCGGAAACATTGTCTTAAAAGAGTGCCAGTTGGCCCTCTAAAAAATTCCCTTTTGGGTCAGCGTTTGTCAATGAAGAGAAGGAGGAGGAGGAGTAGTAGAGGAGAGGAATCGGACACATAAGGAATCTAATACTTTAGCTGCTATCCCCCGGAGGAGATTTGAATTCCGGTGAAATCCAGGCTTTGTTCATTTTAATAAGCATCAGCCTGTCAGCGCTGTCAGTTGACAGGCGTGTACGCTTATCGGTAATGGCGCCACCAGCTGCACTGAATACCTGCTCTGACAACATGCTAGCAGCAGGGCAGGCCAGCACCTCCAAGGCGTACAGCGCCAGTTCAGGCCACATGTCCAGCTTTGAAACCCAGTAGTTGTATGGAGCAGAGTGATCAGTCAGGACGTTGGTATGGCCAGCTAGGTACTCCCTCACCATCTTTCTGTACAGCTCCCCCCTACTCTGCCTAGACTGGGGACAGGTAACAGTGTCTTGCTGGGGTGACATAAAACTGGCAAAGGCCTTGGAGAGCGTTCCCCTGCCAGTGCTGGACAAGCTGCCTGCTTGCATCCTCTCCCCCGTTACTCGGCCCACAGAACCACGCCCTCTGCCGCTAGCGGCGTCAGATGGGAAAGATTGTTTCAGCTTGTGCACCAGGGCCTGTTGATATTGATTCACTCTCATACTCCTTTCCTCTACAGGGATGAGAGTGGAAAGGTTCTGCTTGTACCGTGGGTCCAGGAGAGTGAACACACAGTAATCGGTGTTTGAAAAAATGCTTCTAACGAGAGGGTCATGGGATAGGCAGCCTAACATGAAGTCTGCCATGTGCGCCAGAGTCCCAACACGCAAGAATTCCCTCTCCTCACTGGCCTGACTCTCCATTTCCTCCTCCTCTTCAGCCCATACACGCTCAAGAGTTAAGAAGGACTGAGCATTGGTACCCTCTTCTGTTTCGCCAACATTCTCCTCCTCTTCCTCCTCATCCTCATCCCCCTCCTCCAATACGTGCTGAGAAACAGACCGGAGGGTGCTCTGGCTATCAAGCGACGTATCTTCTTCCCCCATCTCCTGTGACAAGCGCAAAGCTTCTGACTTCATGCTGAGCAGTGAGTTTTTCAACAGGCAAAGCAGCGAGATGGTGAGGCTGATAATGGCGGCATCGCCGCTGACCATCTGTGTTGACTCCTCAAAGTTGCTCAACACCTGACAGAAATCAGACATCCACGTCCACTCCTCATTGTAGACATTGTAGACTGGATTCTGACTGACCTGACTACCAGTTCTGTTGGAAGTTGACATCTGGCAGTCTACAATCGCTCTGCGCTGCTGGTAAACTCTGGATAACATGTTTAATGTCGAATTCCATCTCGTGGGCAAGTCGCACAACGCGGCGCACCTTGGTGAGCAAATCTGACAAATTGGGGTATGTCTTGAGGAACCGCTGAACTATGAGATTGAACACGTGGGCCAGGCATGGCACATCGGGAAAAATAGTGGTGGCTGGGGACCAAGTACTGAGAGACAGCCACCGCCATCAGGTTGCAGAAAGCCTCAGTCTCTACCAGTCTATAGGGCAGCATCTCCAGGCTCAACAATTTGGAGATGTGGACGTTTAGGGCTTGTGCATGTGGGTGGCTATAATCGTATTTGCGCTTGCGCTCAAATGTCTGCTGCAAAGACAGCTGAACGCTGCGCTGGGACACATTGGTGGAGGCTGTGGAGGATCATGGAGGTGAAGGGGTGGTTGTAGGGCAGGAGGAGCTCATGCCGGGGTCCTGGGCGGGGGGTTGACTTGCCGAGCCAGCATGTGACATAGGGGCAGTGGTGTGACCTGCAGGAGGTGAATGGCCTTGGTTCCACTGAGTCGGGTGTTTAGCACTCATATGCCTGCGCATGCTGGTAGTGGTTAGGCTGGTAGTGGTGGCTCCCCTGCTGATCCTGGTGTGGCACAGGTTGCACACCACGGTCCGTCGGTCATCCTCACTTTCTTTAAAAAACCTCCAGACTTGTGAACATCTAGGCCTCGGCACAGGAGCTTGACTCCGTGAAACAGTTGCTGATCACCTCATCATCCACCAGCTCTTCCTCCGATTCCTCACTCTGCTGCCCCCTCGGACTTACTTACCTGACAACAACGTCACTGTCTGACAACCGTGTCTCATCATCATTATCATCATTATCATCTGACACCTCTTCACGCACTACTTGCACTAAGTCCACACTCTCATCACCCACAGACTGTGAAAGTTCTAAATTTTGGGCATAGGGAAAGAGCAACTGCTCAGGTTGCTGTTGGGCAGTGGTTTGTGTCTCTGGGTAGGGTCCTGAAAAGAGTTCCTGTGAGTATGCCTAATCTGAATACATACTTTCTGTGGGGGGGGGCAGGCTGGGGGGAAGGAGGTTGAGCTGGAGTAGACAGAGGTCTACTCCCTTGGCTAGCGTGGGTGGACTGCGTGGAAGACTGGGTGGTGGATAAATTACAGGACGCATTGTCCGCTATCCATGTCATCACCTGTTTGCACTGTTGTGGTTTCAATAGTGGTGTACCACGTGAACCAGTAAGTTGTGAGATGAAGCTAGGGAGCGAAACTCTGCGGCGTTCCACTGCTCTCTCATCAACATGTAGTGTGTCACCCTACCCAGGACCACGGCCTCTGCCCCCTACACTACTTGAACGACCACGCCCACATCCTCGTCCTCGACCCTTAGCCCTTCAGTTCAACATTTTGTATGTTCACTGCACTGTATGATATATAACTGAGAGAAAAAACATATTTTCTACATTCCGGCTAGTGTGCAGCACACGACAGAATTTTGCACTGCACTGTATGATATATAACTGAGAGGAAAAACTTATATTTTCTACACTCCGGCTAGTGTGCAGCACACGACAGAATTTTGCACTGCACTGTATAATGTATAACTGAGAGGAAAAACGTATATTTTCTACACTCTGGCTAGTGTGCAGCACACAACAGAATTTTGCACTGTACTGTATAATGTATAACTGAGAGGAAAAACGTATATTTTCTACACTGCGGCTAGTGTGCAGCACATGACAGAATTTTGCACTGCACTATATAATATATAACTGAGAGGAAAAACGTATATTTTCTACACTCCGGCTAGTGTGCAGCACACGACAGAATTTTGCACTGCACTGTATAATATATAACTGAGAGGAAAAACGTATATTTTCTACACTCCGGCTAGTGTGCAGCACACAACAAAATTTCTCACTACACTGTAGTATATATGACTGAGAGGAAAAACTTAGTCTTTAGACAGCGGCTATTGCACCGCAAACCACTCAATTTTTCACTGCACTGTAGGATATATAAAAAAACGTATTCCCTAGACTGACACTACTGTACAGCACACTACATAATTGTTCACTGGACTGTAGTGTATAGAAATGAGAGAAAAACGTATTCCCTAGAATGACGCTACTGTACAGCACACTACATAATTGTTCACTGGACTGTAGTGTATAGAAATGACAGAAAAACTTATTCCCTAGACTGACGCTACTGCACAGTACACTACATAATTGTTCACTGGACTGTAGTGTATAGAAATGACAGAAAAACGTATTCCCTAGACAGCACTACAGATCTCAGCAAGCAAAGTTACAGCAGCAGCAAAAATGAGTACTTTGGGCAATTTATTTTGGGTCTGTGTGGACCACGTGCTGTCCTTTCTGCCGCCAGTCACTGTGTACAGTGTGCAGCCAAGATGGCGGTAGCTGCACTACAAGTCCCAGCCAGCAGCCTGGAGGAGACAAAAAAAAAAGGTGTTTGTAGCCCTTAGAAGGGCTGTTGGGTTCTTTGTGGGGGATTCCTGCCCAATCAACATCTAAATTCAGGCCCTAACACTCTCCCTGACAGACAGCACCTCTATCCCTAATCTCATGAAGACGGCATATGACGCGAGCAGCGCGGGACCAGATTCTTATATTCCCAGGTCATCTGATCTGGCCAGCCAATCCCTGCTATCGACTTGTAGGGGCCCCACGTGATGCTAGGAGGTACCAAAGACTCTCCTGCATGTTGATTGGCTGAAAAAAGGCGCCTAACATGCAGGAAGAGGAGATTGCCATTTCCTCGAGGATCGCGATATGCTCGTCCGAGTAGCGAGCATATGCGGATACCCTAATGCTCGAACGAGCATCAAGCTCGGACGAGCATGTTCGCTCATCTCTAGTGATATTCCTAAAGGTTGTAGAATGGTCAGTGTTGTACCCATCCACAAGAAGGGTAGCAGAGAGGAAGTGTAACATATATAATAGTAAAAATAATGGAAACCCTCCTAAAAATGAAAATTGACCACCTAAAAACCAACAACTTATTGGCTTTACTGAGGGCCAATTATGTCAAACTAATCTTATTGATTTCTTCGACTATATCACAAAAGTATTGGCTGGAGGAGGTGCTGTGAATATTGCCTACCTGGATTTTATCAAAGACTTTGATGCATGGATAAATTACTGATGAATAACTTACTGAAGATTGGACTGAATTCCAGGATTGTCCAGTGGATCCGCAGTTGGCTGTTGTCAGATATCAGAGTATTTTTCTTAATCGGATACATTCTGAATAGAGACAGGTCACAAGTGGTGTATTTCAAGGATCTGTCCAGGGTCCTATTTTTTTTAGTATCTTGGTAGGCGACATAGGAGAAGGTTGCATGTGCTGCTAAGGGCCTGATGTCCATGTGTGCCTGCATTGCTGAGAAAAATGATTTTTTATAATATATACAAATGAGCCTCTAGGAGCAATGGGGGCATTGCCATTGCAGAAAGAGCTGAGCTAATTGCTCCTCGATGCTCATTTGCATATATTAAAACTCAATTTTTCTCAGCAATGCAGGCACATATGATTATGGGACCAACATAGAGGTCCCAGATGCCAAGCAAACATGCAACAGGTCTGCCAGTTTCATAGGTACAAGTCTGCTGACAGATGCTCTTTAAAGAACTTAGGGGGATATTTATAGACCAGCAATTTAGATGCTGGTCTTCGTCCCTCCTACTTGGCAGTTGATCTTCTTAAAGGGAACCTGTCATCTCCGAAACACCCCCTGAACTAGAGTAAGCGGTGTATAGTGTAAGTGATGCTGAATCTGATTATGTAAGTTTTATCTTCATACTCACTTCCATTCTAACGCTGTGCTCCCACAAACCAGCAGTAAAATGCACTCACTGGACTCTTCTTTGAATCCTCTCCATTATGTGAGTGAGCACTGGAGTCCACTGAGTGCATTTTACTGCTGGTTTGTGGGAGCACAGAGTCAGAATGCAAGTGAGTATGAAGATAAAAATTACATATTCGGATTCAGCATCACTTACACTATACACCGCTTATTCTAGTTCAGGGGGTGTTTCGGAGATGACAGGTTCCCTTTAAGTTATGTAGAGGCACCAGCCTCTACATAACTTTGGCGGATCTTACACTTGTCTAAATCTATGCGTAGAAAAGGATAAATGAGACAGGCCTGCCGGTCCATCCTTTTCTCCACCCACACCACACACCCTTTTTAAGACCTGGCGTGAGCATTGAAAAAGGGGTCAAAGTCACAGATTGCAGTGCAAATAACCTCTGTGCCATCTCCAAGAAGTGGCGTATATCTGTATATGTTAAATGATCTCCTTAATCTGTATAGCGTTGAGGAAAGAAGGGAAAGGGGGACATGATCAAAACCTTTAAATATGTTAAAGGTTTGAATAAGGTTCAGGAGAGAAGTGTTCTCCATAAGAAGTTAAACACAAGAAAAAGGGGGCACAATCTAAAATTAGCGGGGGTAAGAACAGGAGCAATGTCAGGAAATATTATTTTAAAGAGTGGTTGAAGCTTGGAAAAATCTTCCAGCAGATGTGCTTGGGAAATCTACAGTAAGTAAATTTAAATATGTCTGGGATAAACACGTCTATCCTAAGATGACAAGATGGACCAGGTGGTCTTTTTCTGCTGTCAATCGTCTATGTTTCTATTAGTCATCCAAGCATGTATGCATTCTGAATGGGGCAACTTCTTTGTCAGTGGGTTATCAACAAAGAATCGGGAGTGTTGAAATCCAGGAGCCCAATCCATCTTTCCACTTCTGGTGTCAATTGAAAGTTGGGACACCAGTTTAAAGATTAGATGGTTGGCTTGTTCAGATGAAATTTACAGATTTAGCTAACATTAATTTATTTTGTACGATATTATACTTACTGCGATGATGAAAATGATGAAGGCCTTGAGGGCATTTTCTTCATTTGTCCTTCTCATTGGTGAGAACCTGGAATTCAATATATAGTATAACTAAATTTTCAAACATGGAAAAGACTGGACAAATTGTTCAAATGATATGGACAATCCTGGAGGTACATATATAAGTGTACTCAAGGATCTTTAAAGGGTAAGACAAGGGAGCAATTTCAAGTACTCATGAGATACAGCACATTTTGTGCATTTATTTGAAAATCTATTCCTGTTCCATCAGCCTCAGAAAATGTTCCTACAAGAGAGCAAAGTCTTGTTTGAAAATTCTGCCTCAGGGTCTTGAGCATTTTTTTCCCCTCAAGGAGCATCATATCAATTCACAGAATTATAAGCATACCCGAAGCCAAGCTCTTTCATGTTATTTTGCAAATCGACAACCTTTTGACCTACAGGCTTTGTCCTATGATTTATTGCAAGCTTTTAGTCATAACTATAATTTATGTACTCTCTTTTATTATTAAATGTAAAGCATGGGGGGGGGGGAAGAAAATGAAATGTGACAGAAGATAAGAACCACTTGTACCAAACAGTACTGCTCTCTCATTAAAGGGTATACTTTCCAATATATTATATCACTGTAAGTCTTCCTGAATGATCTCACTACTGATAACAGACAAATATGTATGTGTACATGTCTCAGATTAGGAGAGAAACTGCACCCAAATGAGAATCAGTCACTCAAATAGTGAACGTGTGAAAGCCTGAAAGCTGCCCTTTTGCTGTAAGGCCTCTTTCACACAAGCGTCACGGATTCAGTCCGGATGCGTTCAGAGTGCGTTCCGGAAAATCCGCACGCATCCGCACCAATCCGCACGGATTGCGTACGTTCGCTTAGTTTTTTCCACGCAGGTGCGAAGCGTTTTGATGCGTTTTTCATGCGCGTGATAAAAAACTGAATGTTTACAAACATCTCTTAGCAACCATCAGTGAATCACGCATTGCACTTGCGTGCGGATGCAATGCGTGATTCACACGGACCCATTCACTTCAATGGGGCCAGGGCTGCGTGAAAAACGCAGAATATAGAACATGCTGCGATTTTTACTGATGCGTGAAAAACATTGCTCATGTGAAAAGACCCATTGAAATGAATGAGTCAGGATTCAGTTGCGGGTGCAATGCGTTCGCATCACGCATTGCACCCGCGCGGAAATCTCGTTCGTGTGAAAGGGGCCGAATCGTTCCAGAGTGGAGGCTGCAGCATCCACGATTATAGAAAAAAACTTTATTTGCCCCTTCTAAATTTAGCATTTTGGTCATAGCTGTAACCTGAAGCACCAAGGCTTCAAGGATCTACCAGACAAGGATCAGTGCTGCTCTGCTCTGACTGTAAATGGCCTAGCGCAGGAAAGCAACAGGCAGGAAAGTTAACTGAGCTTTCATTGGTGGAACTTCTTGACTCCTTCTCCTGACCTTCTCTTCACTGCCTGGTCTTGGCTTGGTCTTCAGAACAACAGAACGTGAGTTCTTCATTCCTTCCTGCTTGTTTGCATGAACAGGGGCAATACTAAGTACTTTAAGAGTGTAGGGGAGAGTAAAGACAGTGCATCTTTTGTGGAGTGTCCATAAATTTCACGGATGGTTGGCAACCCTGTGCAGCGCTGCTCATTTAGGGATTTATGAATTATCTGATGCTGCTAAGTCTGTGCATTGTGCAATGTGGGTGTTTGGAGAGCCAATTGGCCCCAGGGGGATGTCAAGCCCAGGGCTTCCATCCCAAATGCACCTATTATGATCTACCATGGGATGTATTCTCCTGTAGTGCAGAGGCTTATGAGACCATGCCCTGGTACGACTGCAATCTCTGCACCATCTATAGCTACACTCCTGGTTTTGAATAGCAGCCATATTGAAAAAGATTTGTTGTTCTTATTAAACAAGGATATAGCTGTTTAAATACCGGTTTGTGTGAAATTAGAAAAAGGGTTTTGCCTGCAATTCCAAACACAATCTATGGAGAAGAAAGGTGCTATTAGGAGGTGAAAAAACATTTTTTAAAACTCTTTAACACATACACAATATGCCCAAAAACATGTGGTTACCTTATCATCATATCATATGAGCTTGTTGGACAGCCGATCTAAAAACATGGGTATTAATTTGAAGTCAGGCTCCTTATCCAGCTATAACAGTGTTTACTCTTCTGGAAAGACTTTCTACAACATCTTTAAGTGTGTGACTCTGTAGGTAATCTTATCAGTTTAGGCATGTTGTACTTTTGTTCCAGCCGCCTCTCGGCAGGGTTTGCCGTGCTGCGGCCGGATCCGTGGCCCGCCCCCATTACAGTGAATGGGGCCGGAGCGTAGTTCCGGCCCCACACGTGCACCTGCAGCAGCACGGATCCGGCAGGCTGTGTAGCCGCTGCAACAGCCTGCCGATGTCCGACGCCGAAGGTGTAAAAGTACCCTTAGTCAAAGTCAGTTTGTAAGGTCAGGTACAAATGTTGGACAAAAACACCTGGTTTGATGGGCAGGGGTTTGGGCTTTATACAGCCTACTTGAGTTTCTCTATATCAAACTCATCTAATTATGCCCAAAGAGAGCAGAGCTTCTAGTTGTAATGGCAATGCCCCCCATTGCTCCCAGAGGCTCATTTGCATATATTAAAACATCATTTTTCTTAGTAATGTGGGCACATGTGAACATGGACCAACACAGATGTCTTCAGATGTCAAGCATATACGTATGCAACAGGTCATCCAAGTGCAAATCTGCTGACAGATGCCCTTTAAGGTGCACTTACACTGCGCTGATGAGCAGACAATTGTTGGGAAGGCAGTGTTCTTTCGTGACAATTGCCTGTTCATTAGTGGGGAGAAGAGCTGCACTTAAATGCACCGATCAACTGCAAACTGTAAGGACGAACGATGGCTGCTACCATCCCTCGTCCCCATAGAGCTGCATTGATCCTGGGCAGCAGACTATTGTTTAGACAGTACAATCTGCTGTCCAGAAACAAAGATTAAATCAGTTTTCCTAAAACGGCAGCAAGTCCAGAGGAGACAAGCCTGGGAATACAAGATCACCCATAATGCTGTGCAGCCAGCCAATCTGCAGATAACATCCCCTTTGATGTCACAGCCCTATAATACTCTCATCCTGTGCAGTCTCCGCCATTGTCCTGTGAGCTGAGCATAGGGAGAGACATAGCAAGCACTCATGCGCTTGGGACAGTTTTGCTGAAAACAATTAATAAGAGAATATTGGAGAGGGAGAGTGTAGGGAGACTTATTTTGTGTGAGTTTTATTTATTCCTACATTTACTTATTCCTACATCATCCATAAACAAAGATATGTAGTTCAATACTAATAAGATAGATGCCTTTATTATTCAACTGCCAGTGTGCCAACCAATACCATCTGGTCTGCACACCTTAGGGTCTTAATATTGATCATTTTTATCTCTTTTACTTCTGCCAAATCATCCTTCAAAGTTTCCATGTCCTAGAAAAGTCAGCAAGATGCATAGAAAAGAGGATCTGGATGTTCCTGATGACATATTCAATATTAGTTGATGTGGAAAAGGAGGAAAAGCAGATGGCAGAAGAAGGGCTCCCACCTTTAGGGCAGGAGAGCTCTGGTGTTGGTGAAGTGGGTACAGACCCTTTTTAAAGGTGCATTAAAGGGGAAGCAGGGGAAGTGACTGCTTTGGGGTCCAAACTCGGAAGGGCCCACTCAGGAAGAAGACTAGAAGATTTTATTGCTAGGGCCACCTCAACATCATTATACAATGACATTATATAAAGTGAAACTGTAGGAATCGGGTGGAATGGCTGCTGGGCCTGGTCAGAAAGAGTGATCTTAAATAGCCAAAGGATTGGGAATGCAAAGAAGCTGCTGGGGGGGGAGATGCCTGTTGAAAAATTTGCTGTGGGCCCTAGGTATTTCTAGTTACACCACTGCTGAGAAGGAGGTGGCATCAGAGTAGGAGAGTGGTGGCTGCTTTGGCTATGTATGGCCAAAACCTCCAAAAAAATGCTGCAAGGATCAAATCTCTTTCTATTATTGTTAGCTCAGGAACTATTTAAGCTGCAGATACTGTGGGCACAGGCTAAAAATGTGCAAGACTTAAGACAAAGTTCAGCTGCCACTGTCTCTATATTTCCGATCTGGCAGTTTTTTCTCCACAGTGCCATTAAATGCATCGCCGTGTGCAAAATCTGCAGGATGAAAATAAGCCATTGACATTCAAACACGAACATAAGGACCACAGCTCTGTTGCAGCATATGAACACTCAATTCAGTGGAAAATAGAACTGTCTACCAGCAATTGGAACAAAAGTGTTCTCCTTCCCCCTGTCTCCTTTGTGGAAGCCAGGTTGCATCCATATGCAGTAGAGTGCCCTTATCATTGTCATTATCAGTTACTGCATCTGCTTCTCAAACTACTCTCCCACCTCCTACTCTGCCATCAATAAAGGAACTTTGTGGCCAAGAAACAACTCTACACACTCAACAATCCTCTGGTGTGCGAGCTTTACTCCCACCTGGCCAAGTTGCTGGTTCTGCATTTGCTGCCGTATCACTTAATGGATCCTGGTGCATTTCGGGAACTGATAGTGTGCACACTGCCTCACTGGAAGATACTTAGCTGCCATTTTTTTTTAAACTATTCCTGCCATGTACTGTCACTTGGTACTTGTAATTCCTCCTGTGTAGCAAGGAACTACAGTGGACACCTGGAGCAGCTGTTATGGGTAGGGACAATACATGATATATGGAGCACATAGGCTCAATGTGTTTTGTCTGCAGTGGTGCAGCTCCAAAGCAACAAGGCCTGGTCCTATTGACACCTCCACATTTGTGCTGGTCTGTTTCCCTTTCCAGGTGTTTAACCATCTCCTCCACATGCTCTTAAATTGATTTCCTCCCATCCCTGTGTTAGAGTATCCCTTCTGGACTTGCAGGGACAGATCGAACTGCCATTACACAACTTGATCTGTGACAATCCAGCTTGCTGGAATTCCAAAATTTATATGCTAGAGTGCCTGTATGAGCAGCAGAAAGTGGTGAATGACTCCAACATGCTCCAGACCACCGCAGGTGGCATCATCACACTCAAATGGACAAAGTTGTCCTCTGCCATTGTGCAGAACATCATATTTGTCGAGGCATGGGATCAATGAAGATTTTCACACACACCTCCTGCTGAGGATGATGTATAGATCTGCAATTGCTTATGGTGGTTATTGATGGACTGTTCCATCATGTCACTGCTGATATCTTCCTGCTAACCTTCATGCTCTGTGCTATATGGCTGCAGCTGCCACTCACCCTACTACCATTAGCCCTACCCAGCCACCACTACCACTACTATTATTCCAACACATATGCATACACATCCTACTGGCTTATCTGTTCCTTGCTGTAGTGCCTTTGCTGTCGCTATTATTGCAGCCACATGCTACTATTACACTACCCTTTCCACATCCACGCTGTACTGCTGCTGGTCACAATAAAAAGGGTGAATGTTTCAAGCTTGTTCAGAACAAGCCACTGTTTCTTCTGATATATTAACACTTGTGCATATAAACAAGGACATGCACCTACCAATATTAAGATATAATTTCAGAAATGCTAGTTAAAATCAAGACACTCTTTTTCTCTGATAACACTATGTGTGTTTAAACACCATCTTCCCCAATAAGGGACATTTTTTGGAGTGTTTTCTTTTTATTTTAAAAAGTGTAACAAATGTGATGGTTTAATGTGTTTTTAAGTAGGCTGTTTGTTTTGACCATGCTTTTACTTATAGCTATACATGTCCATGTTTCTCTGATGTTATTTGCTATTGGTGTCATAGTGTTAATGAGCTTACAATATGTGTGGTTGAGAGGGGGGGTTCATAAGTTTCAGAAAAAAAAAGAAAGTCCCAGGAGAGCTCAGGGTGCCATACACCAATTTTCAGGGCAATTAGAACATTTTTGATTTGGGTAGAACTGATTCGGACACACATCAAACTTTTTAGAAAATTTTCATGACGACGACACAAAACGAATTTCAAGAAGTTTGTTAATCCCTGTTATATGTTATTAAGACTAATAAATAACATACGCTGAAATATGTCTAAAAATCCTATTAATTATAAGACAGCTTGAAATTCTGATATGTATATAAATGTATAATGTTTTTTTTTAATACATACATTATGAATGAAACATAGTTCATATTTGTAATTGTATAAGTCATTGTATCAGTTTATATTGTTAGTTAACATGTGTTACAAGCAGTAGAGCACAGCAGGGGAAATTCATAGGGAATAGGAACATCCCAATTAGGAAACATAACAGTGGGAGAGTTGAAAATTAGTACGCAGCATGTGTATACTGTGAGCTGTTATCCTGGGTGGGGGGCTGCAAATAATTAGTGGGGTGAAACCTGTAAGGTACAGGCACTTAAGCACTCACCATCACTCTATAAGAAGTGGAAAGATGATGTATTGTGAAAGAAAGAAACATGCACATGACAATAAGGTGTCCTGTTAAGACCTATCCCCTAGAAATGAATTGGGCTGTAGAGAGGTGACTGGGCAGGGAGCTGCCACATAGAATTGGATCCTGGCCACCACACTGGGATTGTCAAGCAAGAATGACCACCACTGTTGCATCACAGTGGGGTTAGTAAACCTTGACAACAAGCAATAAACAAAGATGGTAAAGAGTCTCATTAGACAAAGAAAACAGACACCATAAGCTACAATATTTACCAGTAAAAAAAATTCTAATAATCTTTGGGAGGTCAAGTTTAATAATTTGTTTTCTGTGAGCTGTAGTGTGTTGACTCCCTTTAATAATATATGGTCAATGACAATGGGAATGAAGGCACCATCAATGTGCAATGGATTATCCTATAATTTCTAATTGCTTTTACAAGGGCTATGTATTGTTCATTTAATGTATTGTATTGTGCATTGTACTAGTTTGGAAAGCACAAAAACACATAAAAATTGTGCACACCCAAAAGAAATAACGGGGTGGTGAAAGAGAGAACATGCTTAAAAGATGAGAATTAACGTGGATTTATGAATTAGACATGCTTGAACATAAGGGTTAAATAGCGAGTTTTGTATCGACTGTTAACTCTAGATGAGATGAGAACTGTCCACATCTACCCATTCGTTTAGATTATGTTGAGGTATTTTATTTAAGTTGTGCCCAACCTTTGGTTGTGTTTCTATTTATTTAAATTTTCTCTCCCTTTTTCTCCATTTACATTTCAGGCTAATGAGGAGAAAACAGGACTGGTACACCACTTAGGTGGACAGCAGAGAACACATGACCATGATACCTCATCTTTAACCGCCCCTCCAACCTTCCTCCATCTACCCTCCATATATGAGGGATCATTGGTGAGTGCCAGAGAACTGACAACCTGGTAATATTTGGGCAGTATTGTGTATGTGCTCTTGTTCCTCCTAAAACCTGAACACCTCCCCACCAGGAGGTTTACAGACACTGGAGAGACAACACCAGGTGTGTGATTGGATGAATCTGGAAATCCATCATGCCATCACTGTTGTGATAACAGTTTGCTTTTTCTGTATATACTGTTGGAGACTATAGGTTGGTTCCCTTTTGGGCACCACTCTTGGCCCTTCTTATACACTTCTGCAGACAATGCCCCCTGAACATCAGACTGGACTGGGCTTGTCATCTTTGATGACCCCACATAGCAGGTGTCCGGGTGGCAATTTAAGCTGAATGGACCATACCCCGAAACAGGGTACCCGGTGGGTTGAGCCATCTAAATGATGGTCTCCCTAGTTTAGTGCCTTGGCTATTTTATGTCTGCTATAATGTGTGCTCCATCCAGACACGACCAAGCGAGTGGGCTGTCTCCCCTAAATGGTGTCCCCACTCCAGAATTACCTGGCTGTTTTTTTTATTATCTGCATTCTAGCTTTTAGATATCCATTTTCCACAACTACACAATCATCCCTTTTAGGCATGCCTTATCATTTAGTCAGCCCCTTTATTCTTTAATGCATTATGCTACCTAGTTAAGGAGGACGCCTCTTCCTTGATCTGCTCAAGCACTGATATATCACGTCCTGCCACCTAGCAACCTCTGCATGGTCTATTCCTTGCGTCCTGACATAAACCCAATATTCCCTTTCCCTGTCCAATCATTAGGATTCACATGAGAGTGGAGATCCCCACCTGACGTCACAGCCAGGCAAGGGACACTTGCACTGGTCTGCTTCCCAAGCGTTGACCAGCGCATGTGCACTCCCTGGCACTTGACACTGCACATGTTTCTCTGTCCAGTTTTGTAGCATGGTGTTCTGCTCCCTCCTTCACTGGCCAGAGTAATTTTTCCCTATTTATATGTCAGCAATTATGACTACATATATATATATATATAACACTTCTATATGCACTGCTTTATGAATATGCTAATTTCCTTAACACTTCATTTTGTGGGTGGAACACGTCCAGGTTAGGGCCTATTTAAGTAACCTCTTGTACACCATTATATTGCTTGAAAAAGACTCCGGAGAGTCAAAATGTTGCTTTGTATTGAAGCCTTATGAATAAATAACGACATTGCTTTGAAGCAGAGGAGTGCTGCAGTTGTGCTTTCTGAATTCCCAGCCACGGTCAGCCATACAATACTTAAAGCACACAAGACTCTATACCTGTAAACCTAGTACAAAAAAGTCAAGAGTCACATAAGAATATGCCAAAAATACATAGGTAGCAAGAACACAAAGAATGAGAATTACCTAAAAAGCACCATATATATGTATAAGGCCTGGTTCACAGGGGTTTTGGTCAATGTTTAGCCAATGATTTCCATCAGTGATTGTGAGACAAAACTAGAAGTGGATCTTACACAGAGATAAGGTATACTGGAAATATTTGTACTTGTTCTGTATTTTTGACTTGCACATGGTTTTGGCTCACAATCACTGATGGAAATCAAAAGTGTGAACTAGGCCCAAGAATGTGTTGAGAAACTGAATCAATTAATAAGCAAAATGCCTTTAGTAGAAGAAATGATAAACAAGGCAAATGATATTTCAAACAAACCAAAATGTCATGTACTGGTTAGAAAAAACGGGCAAAAAGATAAAAAATATGTCCATGGTGCTATAATGGACATAGGAGACTGTGGAGGCAGGTTCCCCATCTTATTAAAGATCCCAGTTTTGGCAAAACATGTCTTTGCCTTCCATGGCAAGCAGGGTACCACAAACATTTTAGGACACTTGACTTCTTTATTTCTTCTAGACTCCCATACACATAACAGAAAAATCAGTTAAATAGACCAAAATAGGCTAGACCTGGCATCTACGTACTGTATCTAATGTGTATGGAGGTCTTTCTGACTTTGCTCAACAGATGATGAATGTGAAAGTAGGTCTCCTGCTCCACTATAGATGTACCTAAAGATGTTTCTCAGTTTACATTGTTTTACTTAATAAAACAGGATATATTGAAGGTGCTCTTCCTGAACCAGGCTTGACCTGCTATAGCCAAATTAGCATAAAAAACATATAGAACATGGCCAGCACATTAACCACAATGGTCAGCTCACATTAACCCACTTGGTATTTATTGCACAATAAAATCATACTTATTCATATATAAAAAACGTATATATTTACACCTATATATTCACCAAAAATGCAATAAAATATGCAGCGGTTTGTCTTATATTAATATTTTATGTATTAGTCCACGTTATTTCTAATTGTCCACAATTTAATTGTTGTAGAGATGTATCTTATCAGCCAAAACCATCAGCCTTTTCCAAGAGTGCAGGAGGGAAGTGCCGATCGGGCTTAGCGTCTGGATCCTGCCAGGGCGCATGGGCCAAAACAACGAGTACGCAACAAGTACCTCCATGAGTGGAGATCCGGAGAGTAAAACCCGCGATTTGGCTACAGGACTGCACTGAAAGTGGTGGGGTAAGAAGCACAACAGCGCTACAAAAAATCAATTTGTGCCAGTGAAGCACTATTTCACCAAAGATATCAAGTACATATGTGTGTGGTATTTAAGGAGCGCTATACCACCAACTAAACAAAGTATATATTTATGGTAACACAGGAGCGCTATACCATCAACGATATTAGGCTACTTTTACACTTGCGTTTGCAGGATCCGTTTGTAAGATCCGTCACAAGCTCTCACAAACGGTCCTGAACTGATCAGTTTTTCCCTAGTGCATTCTGAATGGAAAAGGATCCATTTAGAATGCATCAGTTTTGCTTCAGTTTGCTTCAGTTCAGTCTCCATTCCGTTTTGGAGGCAGACACTAAAACGCTGCCTGCAGCGTTTTGGTGTCCGCTTGACGGAAACTGATCCAAACGGATCCGTCATTACTCACAATGTAAGTCAATGAGGACGGATCCGTTTTGTCTGACACAACAGAAAACGGATCTGTCATGAACTCCATTGAAAGTCTTGGCTATGTAAAAGATAATACAAACGGATCCATTCAGAACGGATGCAGACGTTTGTATTATCACGACGGATCCGTTCGTGAGAGCCTGGGCGGATCTCACAAACGGATCCTGCAAACGGAAGTGTGAAAGTAGCCTTAAACATATATATTAAGGAGTGCTACACCATCAACGTTATCAAGTATACATGTAGATGATAAAGGAACAAACACAAGACATTTAACATCAAAGAATTATATTGTGGACAATTAGAAGTAACGTGGACTAATACATGAAATATTAATATAAGACAAACCGCTGCATGTTTTATTACATTTTTGGGGTTTCATCAAAATAGCGTGAGCTCCGCAGGTGAAACCATAACCGGGACTGTGATTGCAAACAGTAAATATATAGGTGTAAATATATACGTTTTTTATATGTGAATAAGTATGCTTTTATTGTGCAATAAATACCAAGTGGGAAAATGTGAGCTGACCATAGTGGTATGTTCTATATGTTTATGCTAATTTGGCTATAGCAGGTCAAGCCTGGTTCAGGAAGAGCACCTTCAATATATCTTGTTTTATTATATAAATACATTTGCCAGTAGAAGTGTTTGCTCCTTGAACATAAAACCTACTTGGTATTTGAAATAGGGATTCAGTTGTAATTTGTTACTGTTTAAAAATATGGGAATATGGCAATATATGAAGAATAAAAAAGGTACCATAGATAGCTATTGTTTTACATATGAGGTGTTAAGCAACAGCAACAAAACTGCAGATAGAAAAAATATGGTAATGATGAAATATTTAAGGACCTTGAAAAACTCCTGATCAAACAAATAAGACAACAGTGGGAAGTGAAATCATTATCACAGTATTTAAAGTCTGGAATCACCCCCAAAGGTTTAACCCTATTTAAAACTCCGGCTACAGATTTATCAAATCCAGAGTTTGAATCCCAATGGGAATGTTTTTTCAAATTACAATCCACAGCATTAGTCAAACTGGTCATACAGAGAACAATGCAAATAATAGAGACGTTAGAACAACAAATTGGACAGATAAGAGGAAAAATGGAGACAGTGGAGAAAGATGAGGAATATGAAAATCTACAGAGGAACCTCTTTATTAGATAATGTAGAACAAGAAATCATACAGAAAAAGACAAAAAAAAGTTTTCTATTACTATAAGTAGATCGCATAAAGAAGTAATAGAAGAAAAACAATCAGAACAAGTGAGTCCGATAAACATTCCGACACAAAATAGATTCCAAGCTCTGTCTAGTCCTTTTTTAGAAAAGCGACAACAAAGCAAACAATTAGGACATCAACAACAGCAACAAAGAAACTCTCGAAAGTTCAATGTCCCTTTGAAGAAAAATCACGGAATTCACACAAACTAAAAATCACTCCAAGAGTACACCGTACAAACACCAATCTTATTTCACAACACCAAACACGTTCACATTCACCAAACAAAACCCACAAACACTAACAGCACAGACAATCCAACAAAACAACAAAAACAGCATCACGACAGTAGCACAAGTTCACATGCAGAAAAGTCAAACTCCCAGCAACAAAAGAAAGTACGAAGGGGAAGAAATAAACAAGGGACCAGAGATAAAAATCTGGAAAATGGGGGAGAAAACATTATGAATCTAAGCTCTAAAACCTTAAATGATAGTCAGAAACGATTACTTGAAAAAGGGTTAAAATTTGCACCAAGCACACCTTTAAAAAAATTTGATGTATATATGGGAGTAGAAAAATACATAAGGAAATTATGTTGTAAAAAAATTTTTTTTAAAAATCTCATAATGCATCAAAATGTAGATCTGAAATGTAGATCTGAAATGTAGATCTGAAATTAAAATCGAGGATCTATCCTAGACAGGAACTAAGTAAGGAAATATTTGCCTTTAGAGGGGCTGTGGAAAAGGAAATTAGAAGGGTGAAGCACAATTTAAATATTAAACAAAATGTTTCTCGTGATGAAATTCAAGCAATTAAAGATTTACAAGAAGATCTAGAAATCGCGATATGCCCCGCTGATAAAGGAGGGGCTATTGTGATCCTAGATACAACTAAGTATGAAGAGGAGTGTTTTAAACAATTATCAGACCATAAAACATATATGAGGTCAGATAAAGATCCAGTGAAGGAGTATGACAAAGAACTGGTGGATATGTGTAATATAGCAAAAGAAAAGGGTATTTTAAATAAGATGGAATATGATTTCATTACTGGAACACAAAAAAGACTGCCGGTGTTCTATTGCATCCCAAAGGTGCACAAGGACCCAAACAATCCACCGGGCAGGCCCATAGTATCAGGGGTAGGGTCTTTAACATCTAAGCTGTCCCAGTACTTGGACCACTATTTACAACCATATGTGAAAGAAGTCCCCTCCTAGGGGATACAACAACAGTAGTTCAATTGTTTGAAAACCTAAGACACAAACCTGGTTGGATCCTGGCGACTTTTGACGTCAGCTCATTATATACGAGCATAGACCATCCAGAGGGCATATGGGCAGTATCAGAAATTATCTCACAAAAAGCAGATTTGAAGTCTATCAAGTACAATTTGTTTTGGATAGAATTAATGTTATCGCATAATTATTTTTATTTTAATTCAAATTATTATTTACAATTGATGGGCACCGCCATGGGCACCAGATTCCCCTCCAGCTACGCAAATTTATTCATGGCAGCGTGGGAGTGGGACGGGGTCGGGTCTGGTGCTCTGGCGGCGCTACATCGATGACATTTTTTTAATTTGGGACAAACCATATAAAAAATTAATTGAGTTTATAAAGGAATTAAACAACAATACATGTAATTTAAAATTCACGGAAACCATTAGTGCACATTCGGTGCAATTTCTGGATTTAAATATAGAAATAAAGGATTCAGTTTTCATTTATAGTACATATCAGAAGTCGGTGGCAAAGAACAGCTTCATTTTAAATACGAGCTGTCATTTGCCAAACTGGCTTCTGAATGTACCGTTTAGTCAGTTCCATTGATTAAAAAGAAATTGCACTCAGGAAATACAGTTTGAGAAGGAAGCACAGGAAATGAAAAAACAATTTCCTGTGAAACAATACCCCTTGACTGTGATTAAATAAGCATTGGATTAGGTAAGAACATTAGATAGGAAAAAAATGTTTAAGAAAAACAGCAAACAGATGAAGTATAAAATAATATGGTTAAAATGATATTGCCATTTAATGTCGAATATCGTAAAATAACATCTATCGTAAATAAATATTGGCACCTATTAGGCCTCTTTCACATGGGCGTCACGGATTCAGTCCGGAGGCGTTCCAGACAATCCGCACGTATCCACACCAATCCGCACGCAATCGCAGTCAGTTTTGACTGCGATTGCGTACGTTCGTTTAGTTTTTCCGCTCGGGTGCGAAGCGTTTTAATGCGTTTTTCACACGCGTGATAAAAAACTGAATATTTACAAACAACATCTCTTAGCAACCATCAGTGAATCCCGCATTGCACCCGCGCGGAAATCTCGCCCGTGTGAAAGGGGCCTTACAGGACGATAAAATGTTAGCACCGATTCTTCCTAAAAAACACTGATTATATATACAAGGGTACCTAATTTAGGTTTAAAAATAGCCCCATCAGTAAGATATAAAGAAAAAAACCATTGGTGACTCCATGGGACTCACTAAAAGATTTTTATAGGTGTGGCATATGCGGAAACTGTAAAACAACTAAGTTTGAAAGAAAAACAACCACAATCTTGTCACGTGTTAACACATACAAATAGGAAATAAAAGAAACTTTAACCTGTAATAGTGAGTCAGTCATCTATATACTTGAATGCCCGTGTTCCAAGCAATACATAGGACGACTGGAAGATTATTGAAAATAAGTATAGCAGAGCATATTAATAATGTAAAAAAAGGATATGAAAAACATTCGGTGTCACATCATTTTGAAACCCATCACGCCTTGGCACCTTCGGGATTAAATGCTGAATTAGAAGTCTTTGGTTTTCTGTGAAAAGGGGGTCGACGATGGTGGCACACGGAACGTCAATGCCAGGCTTCATATCAGCGCATTGACGTGTCCTGCACTTCATCGCTGACCCCTATTCTACAAGCAAAGAAGTGAACGGCTAGTATTTTTATGTAATTTTTTTAAAAATTTTTTTATATAGTTGTATAGTTGTAGAGGGAAGGTGGGGTTTTAATAAATAACTAGGACATCAAATATAATGGCAACATTGACATATAAAAACAGAGAAGTATTAGAATGATTGAGAAAATATCTTTGGGTATTTTGTTAATTTTTGTTGTTTTTTATCATATAAGTGTTGAAAAAATATAGAAAAAGGAGCCTATATGGTATGCAGGTATATTATGCAAACAATGAGTTGTGTAAAAGAAAGAAAGGAATGTCTATTGCAACTAATACAATGTGAATTAGCAGAAAAGGTTTATAGCGTTTTTTTGCAACCCAGTCCTGATTTTGGATATTAGGGGTAATAGTATAAAAGGAGGAAACTGTCAGAGTTTCGAAACGCATCTGGTCTGAATAGATTGCAGCGGTTTTCTCTTGTTTTGTCTTTAAAGAGACCCCATCACCAAATTTTTTATTGACTTTATTTGAAGAAAATATATGTTTTAATGAAATAATAAAATGTCTAAATACAATTATTAAAAAAAATGAAATTTTCCTATACTATTGCAACTATGGCACCTGATCTTCATGTAAACTGCCGACTCCTCTGAAAGAGTCGCCTCCAGGCAGCTCCCGGCATGCTCAGT
>ONZH01000730.1:0-66138 GCA_900303285.1 Rhinella marina | reverse complement strand
GCCACAGAGTGGAATCATAACAGCAGCTGCAAGAGGCAGCAGTCAAACAAATTTCAAGGCCACAGAGTGGCACCATAAAAGCAGCTGCAAGAGGCAGCAGCAGTGGAACAAATTTCAAGGCCACAGAGTGGCACCGTAATGGAAAATGCATGAGGCAGCAGTCGAACAAATTTCAAGGCCACAGAGTTGCACCGTAACAGCAGCTGCAATAGGCAGCAGCAGTGGAACAAATTTCAAGGCCACAGAGTGGCACCGTAAAAGCAGCTGCAAGAGGCAGCAGCAGTGGAACAAATTTCAAGGCCACAGAGTGGCACCGTAATGGAAGATGCATGAGGAAGCAGTCAAACAAATTTCAAGACCACAGAGTGGTACCGTAACAGCAGCTGCAAGAGGCAGCAGTCAAAAAAATTTCAAGGCCACAGAGTTGCACCGTAACAGCAGCTGCAAGAGGGCAGCAGGCAGTGGAACAAATTTCAAGGCCACAGAGTGGCACTGTAACAGCAGCTGCAAGAGGCAGCAGCAGTGGAACAAATTTCAAGGCCACAGAGTACACCGTAACAGCAGCTGCAAGAGGCAGCAGCAGTGGAACAAATTTCAAGGCCACAGAGTGGCATCGTAACAGCAGCTGCAAGAGGCAGCAGTCGAACAAATTTCAAGGCCACAGAGTGGCACCGTAACAGCAGCTGCAAGAGGCAGCAGCAGTGGAATAAATTTCAAGGCCACAGAGTGGCATCGTAACAGCAGCTGCAAGAGGCAGCAGTCAAACAAATTTCAAGGCCACAGAGTGGCACCGTAAAAGCAGCTGCAAGAGGCAGCAACAGTGGAACAAATTTCAAGGCCACAGAGTGGCACCGTAATGGAAGATGCATGAGGCAGCAGTCGAACAATTTTTAAGGCCACAGAGTGGCAACCGTAACAGCAGCTGCAAGAGCAGCAGTCAAACAAATTTCAAGGCCACAGAGTGGCACCATAACAGCAGCTGCAAGAGGCAGCAGCAGTGGAACAAATTTCAAGGCCACAGAGTGGCATCGTAACAGCAGCTGCAAGAGGAAGCAGCAGTGGAACAAATTTCAAGGCCACAGAGTTGTACCGTAACAGCAGCTGCAAGAGGCAGCAGCAGTGGAACAAATTTCAAGGCCACAGAGTGGCACCGTAACAGCAGCTGTAAGAGGAAGCAGCAGTGGAACAAATTTCAAGGCCACAGAGTGGCATCGTAACAGCAGCTGCAAGAGGAAGCAGCAGTGGAACAAATTTCAAGGCCACAGAGTGGCACCGTAATGGCAGATGCATGAGGCAGCAGTCGAACAAATTTCAAGGCCACAGAGTGGCACCGTAAAGGCAGCTGCAAGAGGCAGCAGTCAAACAAATTTCAAGACCACAGAGTGGTACCGTAACAGCAGCTGCAAGAGGCAGCAGTCAAACAAATTTAAAGACCACAGAGTGGTACCGTAACAGCAGCTGCAAGAGGAAGCAGTCAAACAAATTTCAAGGCCACAGAGTTGCACCATAACCGCAGCTGCAAGAGGCAGCAGCAGTGGAACAAATTTCAAGGCCAAAGAGTAGCACCGCAACAGCAGCTGCAAGAGGCAGCAGCAGTGGAACAAATTTCAAGGCCACAGAGTGGCATCGTAACAGCAGCTGCAAGAGGCAGCAGTCAAAAAAATTTCAAGGCCACAGAGTTGCACCGTAACAGCAGCTGCAAGAGGCAGCAGTCAAACAAATTTCAAGGCCACAGAGTTGCACCGTGACAGCAGCTGCAAGAGGCAGCAGCAGTGGAATAAATTTCAAGGCCACAGAGTGGCACCGTAACAGCAGCTGCAAGAGGCAGCAGTCAAACAAATTTCAAGGCCACAGAGTTGCACCGTAACAGCAGCTGCAAGAGGCAGCAGCAGTGGAACAAATTTCAAGGCCACAGAGTGGCACCGTAACAGCAGCTGCAAGAGGCAGCAGCAGTGGAACAAATTTCAAGGCCACAGAGTAGCACCACAAAAGCAGCTGCAAGGGGCAGCAGCAGTGGAACAAATTTCAAGGCCACAGAGTGGCATCGTAACAGCAGCTGCAAGAGGCAGCAGTCGAACAAATTTCAAGGCCACAGAGTGGCACCGTAACAGCAGCTGCAAGAGGCAGCAGCAGTGGAATAAATTTCAAGGCCACAGAGTGGCACCGTAACTGCAGCTGCAAGGGCCAGCAGTCAATCAAATTTTAAGGCCACAGAGTGGCACCGTAACAGCAGCTGCAAGAGGTAGCAGCAGTGGAATAAATTTCAAGGCCACGGAGTGGCACCGTAACAGCAGCTGCAAGAGGCAGCAGTCAAACAAATTTCAAGGCCACAGAGTTGCACCGTAACAACAGCTGCAAGAGGCAGCAGCAGTGGAACAAATTTCAAGGCCACAGAGTGGCACCGTAACAGCAGCTGCAAGAGGCAGCAGCAGTGGAACAAATTTCAAGGCCACAGAGTCGCATCGTAACAACAGCTGCAAGAGGCAGCAGTCGAACAAATTTAAAGGCCACAGAGTAGTACCGTTACAGCAGTTGTAATAGGCAGCAGTCAAACAAATTTCAAGACCACAGAGTGGTACTGTAACAGCAGCTGCAAGAGGCAGCAGTCAAACAAATTTCAAGGCCACAGAGTTGCACCGTAACAGCAGCTGCAAGAGGCAGCAGCAGTGGAACAAATTTCAAGGCCACAGAGTGGCACCGTAATGGAAGATGCATGAGGCAGCAGTCGAACAAATTTCAAGGCCACAGAGTGGCACCGTAAAAGCAGCAGCAAGAGGCAGCAGTCAAACAAATTTCAAGACCACAGAGTGGTACCGTAACAGCAGCTGCAAGAGGCAGCAGTCAAACAAATTTCAAGGCCACAGAGTTGCACCGTAACAGCAGCTGCAATAGGCAGCAGCAGTGGAACAAATTTCAAGGCCACAGTAGTGGCATCGTAACAGCAGCTGCAAGAGGCAGCAGTCGAACAAATTTCAAGGCCACAGATTGGTACCGTAACAGCAGCTGCAAGGGGCAGCAGCAGTGGAACAAATTTCAAGGCTACAGAGTAGCACCGCAAAAGCAGCTGCAAGAGGAAGCAGCAGTGGAACAAATTTCAAGGCCACATAGTGGCATCGTAACAGCAGCTGCAAGAGGCTGCAGTCGAAAAAATTTCAAGACCACAGAGTGGCACCGTAAAAGCAGCTGCAAGAGGCAGCAGCAGTGGAACAAATTTCAAGGCCACAGAGTGGCACCGTAACAGCAGCTGCAAGAGGCAGCAGCAGTGGAACAAATTTAGAGGCCACAGAGTGGCATCGTAACAGCAGCTGCAAGAGGCAGCAGTCGAACAAATTTCAAGGCCACAGAGTTGCACCGTAACAGCAGCTGCAAGAGGCAGCAGCAGTGGAACAAATTTCAAGGCCACAGAGTAGCACCGCAATAGCAGCTGCAAGAGGCAGCAGCAGTGGAACAAATTTCAAGGCCACAGAGTGGCATCGTAACAGCAGCTGCAAAAGGCAGCAGTCGAACAAATTTCAAGGCCACAGATTGGTACCGTAACAGCAGCTGCAAGAGGCAGCAACAGTGGAACAAATTTCAAGGCTACAGAGTAGCACCGCAAAAGCAGCTGCAAGAGGCAGCAGCAGTGGAACAAATTTCAAGGCCACAGAGTGGCATCGTAACAGCAGCTGCAAGAGGCTGCAGTCGAACAAATTTCAAGGCCACAGAGTGACACCGTAAAAGCAGCTGCAAGAGGCAGCAGCAGTGGAACAAATTTCTAGGCCACAGAGTGGCACCGTAACAGCAGCTGCAAGAGGCAGCAGCAGTGGAACAAATTTCAAGTCCACAGAGTGGCATCGTAACAGCAGCTGCAAGAGGCAGCAGTCGAACAAATTTCAAGGCCACAGAGTTGCACCGTAACAGCAGCTGCAAGGGGCAGCAGTCAAACAAATTTTGAGGCCACAGAGTGGCACCATAACAGCAGCTGCAAGAGGCAGCAGCAGTGGAATAAATTTCAAGGCCACAGAGTGGCACCGTAACAGCAGCTGCAAGAGGCAGCAGTCAAACAAATTTCAAGGCCACAAAGTTGCACCGTAACAGCAGCTGCAAGAGGCAGCAGCAGTGGAACAAATTTCAAGGCCACAGAGTGGCACCGTAACAGCAGCTGCAAGAGGCAGCAGCAGTGGAACAAATTTCAAGGCTACAGAGTAGCACCGCAAAAGCAGCTGCAAGAGGCAGCAGCAGTGGAAGAAATTTCAAGGCCACAGAGTGGCATCGTAACAGCAGCTGCAAGAGGCTGCAGTCGAACAAATTTCAAGGCCACAGAGTGGCACCGTAAAAGCAGCTGCAAGAGGCAGCAGCAGTGGAACAAATTTCAAGGCCACAGAGTGGCACCGTAATGGCAGATGCATGAGGCAGCAGTCGAACAAATTTCAAGGCCACAGAGTGGCATCGTAACAGCAGCTGCAAGAGGCAGCAGTCGAACAAATTTCAAGGCCACAGAGTTGCACCGTAAAAGCAGTTGCAAGAGGAAGCAGTCAAACAAATTTCAAGGCCACAGAGTGGCACCGTAACAGCAGCTGCAAGAGGCAGCAGCAGTGGAACAAATTTCAAGGCCACAGAGTGGCACCGTAAAAGCAGCTGCAAGAGGCAGCAGCAGTGGAACAAATTTCAAATCCACAGAGTGGCACCGTAATGGTAGATGCATGAGGCAGCAGTCGAACAAATTTCAAGGCCACAGAGTGGCAGCGTAACAGCAGCTGCAAGAGGCAGCAGTCAAACAAATTTCAAGGCCACAGAGTTGCACCATAACAGCAGCTGCAAGAGGCAGCATTCAAACAAATTTCAAGGCCACAGAGTGGCATCGTAACAGCAGCTGCAAGAGGCAGCAGTCAAACAAATTTTAAGGCCACAATTGGCACTGTAACAGCAGCTGCAAGAGGCAGCAGCAGTGGAACAAATTTCAAGGCCACAGAGTGGAACCGTAACAGCAGCTGCAAGAGGCAGCAGCAGTCGAATACATTTGCTAGGCCACCGAGTGGCACCGTAACAGCAGCTGCAAGAGGCAGCAGTCGAATGCATTTAAAGGCCACAGAGTGGGAGAGGCAGCAGGAGTCGTACTAATTTTAATGAGACAGAATGGCACAGTGATATACCCTGGGAGAGGCAGCAGCAGTCATAAAAATTTAAATGCAACATACCGTAGAGTGGCATAATTACATAATTAAGAGGTAGCGGCAGCTAGGACACAGCGTGTGGATGCGGTGGCAGCAGCATGAGTAGGCCACAGAGTGGCACAATTACATAATTTAGAGGTAGCGGAAGCTAGGACAAAGCGTGTGGAGGCAGCAGCAGCATACCGTAGAGTGGTACAATTATATCATTTGGAGGTAGCGGCAGCTAGGACACAGCGTGCGGAGGCGGCGGCAGCAGCATGAGTAGGCCACAGAGTAGCACAATTACATTATTTGGAGGTAGCGGCAGCTAGGACACAGCGTGTGGAAGTGGCGGCAGCAGCATGAGTAGGTCACAGAGTGGCACAAATACATTATTTGGACGTAGCAGCAGCTAGGACACAGCGTGTGGAGGCAGCAGCAGCATACCGTAGAGTGGTACAATCATATAATTTGGAGGTAGCGGCAGCTAGGACACAGCGTGCGGAGGCGGGGGCAGCAGCATGAGTAAGCCACAGAGTGGCACAATTACATTAATTGGACGTAGCGGCAGCTAGGACACAGTGTGTGGAGGCAGCAGCAGCATACCGTAGAGTGGTACAATTATATAATTTGGACGTAGAGGCAGCTAGGACACAGCATGTGGTGGCGGCGGCAGCAGCATGAGTAGGCCACAGAGTGGCACAATTACATAATTTGGAGGTAGCGGCAGCTAGGACACAGCGTGTGGAGGCGGCGGCAGAAGCATGAGTAGGCTAGAGTGGCACAATTATATAATTTGGAGGTAGCGGCAGCTAGGACACAGCGTGTGGAGGCAGCAGCAACATCATCAGGCCACAGAGTGGCATGGTGACATAGCCTGGAGGTGACAGCAGTAGCAGCATGAGGAGACCTGATTGTTGAGGTGGCAGCAGCATCAGAAGGCTACATATTGGGTCAGTGACAGAGTGGAGAGGTGGGTGGCAATACCAGTCACTGGTAAAGATGCTGGGTGGTAGAAGGAGCAGCTGGTAGATGTGTGGCATCAGGCGGGTGGCAGCATCATAAGAGTGGCTGAGGCAGGTTTCCTGAAGAATACAGTCTCATTTGTCAAGGTTTGGGTGACGCATCATGGCTGATCTAATCTGATGCATCCGGCGTTGGTGGGTGGAAATCCTGGCTGATCCACGCCTGATTCATCTTGACAAAGGTGAGTCTTTCCACATTTTGGAAGGACAGGCGAGTTCACCTTGGGATATCTATGGCCCCCGCCGCACTTAACACCCACTCTGATGCCACACTACTAGCCGGAAGCAGGACAGCTTCTCCAGTGCAAACTCGGCCAGTTGCGGCCACAAATCCAGTTTGGATGCCCAGTAGTCCAGCGGATCTTCAATGTGGGGTGGCAGGCTGTTGTCCAAGTAGGCCACCACCTGCTGGTTCAGGGTCTGCTCCTGGTCTACCTGCTGCTGCTGGTGAGTACTTTCCGTACTTGGTGGGGGAAGAAAGCTGCTCATCACCGACTCCAGACTCAAGTTGCTGCTGATGGAGCTGGTACTGCTCCTAACCTCCGACCCCCCCACAGCAGCCGTGGCAGTGGTAAGTGAGCGCTGAGGGACCCCCCCTTTCAGACCTGTAAGAGGACGGACGATGACGCAGATAGGCAGCAGCCAACTGACTACATAGGATGTCTTTATAGTACTTCAGTTTGTCCTCCCTCTCCGCAGGTGGAAAAAAGGCCCCCATTTTAGACCAGTAGCGAGGGACATTAACGCAGGATCAGCAGTTTCACAACGAGGAGGAGACAGTGGCATCACCTGTTCAAGTTGCTTGTGTGGCTGGGCAGGAAGCACATTGACCCGGTGGGCCGTAAAGGACATGTACTGTCTTTGACCGTAGTTACAACTCCACACGTCGGCGCTGCTGTTCACTTTGGCAGACACCAACAGTCTCAAGGACTGGGCCACCTTCTCTTCTACATATTTGTGCAGGGCTGGGACTGACTTTTTGGCAAAGAAATGACGGCTTGGGACTCTCACCTCGGCTCGGCACAAGCCATCAGTTCTCTGAACGGTGCAGAGTCCACCAGTTGAAAAGGGAGGGACTGCAGCACGAGCAACTTGGACAGGAGCACGGTCAGCTTCTGCGCTGTAGGATGGCTGGACGCGTACTGCTATCTCTTTGCAATCGCCTTGGTGAACGACTGCTGCCGTAATGAGTGGCGAGGAATAAGAGGACAGGAGCATCTGGAGCGGTAGATAATGACAGACAGCTCCCTTCAGCAGAGGTGCTAGAGCCTTGACTGTCTGAAATGGGATGCGTGCCACTAGTTAATGCTATTGCTGCCGACTGGACCGCCACATCTGAGCCATGGTTCTCCCAGGCCACTTTGTGGTGATGTTGCATATGTTGGCGAAGGGCCATGGTGCCAACATTAGCACCCTGGCCACGCTTCACTTTCTGACCACAGATTCTACATATAGCCATGTTCACCTCCTCAGGCGTCTTAACAAAAAAATTACACACCGCCGAGTAGGCGATTTTACCACCAACGCTCCGCACTGACTGAGTGGTACCTCCGCTGCCTGGCTGGGCCCCTGCGCCGCTCTTTGCAAGGACGGAAAGCATCTGAAAAGAGTGCGGTCTATCCCGTGCCCGTTTGGCTCCCGACCTCGCACTGCTGCCACTCCGCTGACTAACAGCCACACTACCGACTTGCTGCCTGCACCGCTGCCTGACGCGCAAGCTGTCAGTCTCGTCTGCAGATGATGATAATGATGATGAAGCCCTTGCTTCACCCAGCTCCCAAGTGCGATCGGCTACATCATCATCAACTACAGTTTGCACGTCGCTAATGTCCTCCTCAACTGTCTTGGTGTACAAAGCCTGACCGCTCTCAACATCACCTCCCACTACACTCTCCTCATCAGTACTTGACCGCCTACTGGAAGGAGCTTATTTCTGCCCCACCTCTTGGCTTCCAAGTAGCTTCTGACTGTCCTCAAGTAGTTCGTCCTCGCTGTATAGTGGCGCAGAGCTTCTCTGGTACTTCTCTGGCTGAGGGAACTGAAAAGGGCAGAGGCAGGTTGAGGACAGGTGAGGGCACTGGAGCTGCTCCTGGCCCATGCCAACCAAGGGTTGTGTCTGACGAACCCACCGACTCTTGGCTGGGGGTTTCAGATGTCATCTGGGAGGAAGTGGATGACCGAGTCAACCATTCAAGAACATCTGGGTTGGTAGTCAACACACGACCACTAGATGACACCGATACCTGTGGTATCGCCGAGGGACCCCTAATGCCACGTCCCCTTCCTCTGCTGAGACCTGTGCCTATTCCAGAAACATTTGTGCAACTGCCACTCCCCTGTGAAGGGCCTATCACCCCTATGTCTGACATACTGTTTGATGAAAATTTAAAATAAAAGGAAAAAAAGAATCCCCCCTAAAAAATATACTTTGCTCACTGCCTTGGACAACTGCTTAACTATTTCTTTAAGAAATACCATCACCCACAGAGTGGGTTAACAATGGGTTGCTGAACTGCAGTACAATGGGTTACTGCACAGCACTACACACTATGTGACGATTTTCTTTTTTCTATGGCGACTGACGCTGCAAATAGTTATTTAAAATGAACAGCTCCACAAACACGGATTCACAGTTTTTTTGGCAATTCAACTACACTGACTACGTTAGCACAATATCACGCTTTTCTGTTTGGATTGCGAATAATGCCGCAAATAGTTATTTAAAACTAACAACCCCACAAACACGGATTCACAGTTTTTTTGGCAAGTCAACATCACTGACTACGTTAGCACAATATCATGCTTTTCTGTTTGGATGGCGAATAACGCCGCAAATAGTTATTTAAAACTAACAGCCCCACAAACACGGATTCACAGTTTTTTTGGCAATTTAACTACATTAACTACGTTAGCACTATATCACGCTTTTCTGTTTGGATGGCGAATAACGCCGCAAATAGTTATTTAAAACGAACAACCCCACAGACACGGATTCACAGTTTTTTGGCAAGTCAACTTCACTGACTACGTTAGCACTATATCACGCTTTTCTGTTTGGATGGCGAATAACGCCACAAATACTTATTTAAAACTAACAACCCCACAAACACGGATTCACAGTTTTTTTGGCAAGTCAACTTCACTGACTACGTTAGCACTATATCACGCTTTTCTGTTTGGATGGCGAATAACGCCGCAAATAGTTATTTAAAACTAACAACCCCACAAACACGGATTCACAGTTTTTTTGGCAAGTCAACTTCACTGACTACGTTAGCACAATATCACGCTTTTCTGTTTGGATGGCGAATAACGCCGCAAATAGTTATTTAAAACTAACAACCCCACAAACACGGATTCACAGTTTTTTGGGAAAGTCGACTTCACTGACTACGTTAGCACTATATCACGCTTTTCTGTTTGGATGGCGAATAACGCCGCAAATAGTTATTTAAAACTAACAACCCCACAAACACGGATTCACAGTTTTTTGGGAAAGTCGACTTCACTGACTACGTTAGCACAATATCACGCTTTTCTGTTTGGATGGCGAATAACGCCGCAAATAGTTATTTAAAACTAACAACCCCACAAACACGGATTCACAGTTTTTTGGGAAAGTCGACTTCACTGACTACGTTAGCACAATATCACGCTTTTCTGTTTGGATGGCGAATAACGCCGCAAATAGTTATTTAAAACTAACAACCCCACAAACACGGATTCACAGTTTTTTGGGAAAGTCGACTTCACTGACTACGTTAGCACAATATCACGCTTTTCTGTTTGGATGGCGAATAACGCCGCAAATAGTTATTTAAAACTAACAACCCCTCAAACACGGATTCACTGTTTTTTTGGCAAGTCAACTTCACTGACTACGTTAGCACAATATCACGCTTTTCTGTTTGGATGGAGAATAATGCTGCAAATAGTTATTTAAAAGAACAACCCAACAAACACGGATTCACTGTTTTTTTGGCAATTCAACTACACTGAAGAATTTAGCATTATATGGCGCTTGTCTATTTGTATGGCGAATATCGCCGCAACTATTTCTTTCACATTTACAAGCTGCCAATCACAGATTATATATGTTTTTCCCCAAACACAACCCAAAATATATATTTTTAAATGTTTTTTTTATTATTATTATTATTTTTTTATTTAATTTTTTTTTTTTTTTTAATGTACACCATACAAGGCTCTGACCTTCTTACTGCACTGCAAAAAGCGACACTAGTGGTGCTTCTTTGAATAAAGCACCCCAAAACAGCCTTTAGAACAAAGTGCAGTGCTATATAACAGGCTAACCCCTATGCCCACTCACTGCTGCTCAGTGTACCAGAATAGCGATTTCACTGCCTGATTTTTTGTCTAGAAATCGTCCCTCTCCTATCCCTGCAATTCAGATTATCTATCCCTGATCTCCTCATTTCTTTTCTTTAGTTTTTCTTTCACTTGCCCTATCTCTCCTGACGTCTGTCTCTCGTCTAAAATCAATAGCAAATGGCGGATTCCAGCGCTGCAGAGCTATTTATAGGGCTGTGACATCACAGGACCTGGCTGGCTGCTAATTGGCTACATGTCTGCATGTGATCGCATTGTGGGTATTTACTTTTTTGCCCCAGAAATCCTTCCCCCATGTCATGCCATGTGCTAGCGGGCATTTTAGAAAAAAAAAAATAAATAAATATTTGTTACTATGAAATGCCATGAAATTCAGTTTCGTTGCAAATCGAATTTTCCATGAAATTCGCAAAGAATTCCACTTTGGTCTCTAGTAAATCAAGAAATATCTTTGTTAGATATAGTAAGTAAAAAAATAAATAGTATGTAAAAAATAATACGCTACCATATAATGAGATAAGCAAATTCCATACCTGCAGCATGTTTTCCTGAGTTTGTAGTTTCTTTTGGATGAGACATTTTTTCAACTTTCTCTCTTCAACCCATCCCCGCTAAATAAATTTAGAAACTCTATTTAAGAAATATCTAATGAAAACTATTGAGTTACATTGTCATTCTGTAACGTAGAGTGTATTGTATGGAAGGCTTAAAGGGGTCTTCTGAGATTTTCATACAGTATCTGATCAGTGGGGTCCACCCACCGGGGCCAATCAGCTGTTTGAGAATGCAGTGGCGTTCCTATGAGAGCTTCAGCCTTCACACAGTTATTCCTAGGCCAGCGACATCACCTTCATTTGTTACATGGCCTAGAAGCAGCTCAGCCTTGAGTGCGATACCAAGCACAGCCGCTATACAATAGGTCAACAGTAAAAAAAAAATCTCAGAAAACCCTATTAACAGTAACTGCCTGCTCATGTAGAAATGTCCTACTCTCACTACAATGGCAGAACTGGGGGCTTAGCTATAGGGGAAGCAGCTGCTTTGGGGCCCTACCTCAGATGGGGCCTATTCAATAGGAGGACTAAAAAGATTTTTCAGGGCCCACTCAACAGTATTATACAATAAGTCATGACATTATATACAGTATATGGTACATGTGGGAAACAAACGGAGCAGCTGTCGAGCCTGGTCTGAGAGAACGATCTTGACTAGTCACAGGAGTGGGGATTGCACAAGAGGAGGTGGCTGCGAACAAATTGCTGGGAGGAGGGGAGCCCGTTCAAAAATTTGCTGTGGGGCCCAGTCATTTCTGGTGCAGAACCAACTCACAGACTGTAAAGTCTTGCATACATATTTAGACCCACCCAATATTGACTGAATAATCTATTATGCATGTTCTTTAGTCCTGGACTATAGTGTCACGCTGTCTTGAAGAAATCACTATTGCTGGAAAAAGGATGCCATTAGGGTATGGAGACATGCTCAGGTTTCTGCATGCTCTTCTGGAGGCCAAAATCAGGAGTGGATCATAAAAGGATGAATGGTTTACAGGACAAATGCGACTTCTCCTCTTTCGTGAATTCATTCCTCCTGGTTTCGGCTGACTGTGTGTCCGTACTCTTACAGTTAAATGCACCCTGCTCATTATCTACCTTCCTGTCATAAATTCTGAGTGCCAAAAATAGCAATCGTGCCTAATCAACTAAATCTTTTCTTACAAAATGCTGAGTTACTGTTCTGTGACAACACTTCTCATTACCTCTCTTGATATATATTTGGTATGTAATTTCACTGCCAGGAAAGCTGATATGGTATGTGCAGTAACACTGAGAACACGGTAAACAGCAACTGATATGATAATAATAATAATAATAATAATATATAATTATAAGGCCCTATCATACCCCACAGGGATGTACAACTGGAATGCTGCAAACGATTAGCTAACATATAAAATTACAAATATTGTAATTTTTGAAATAGGCACCCAATCACCTTTGAATTGCAGATTTTTACATTTCTTCCACTTTTTTTTTCTCTTGGTCCACTTTCCTTAAAGGGGTTGTGCAGTACAAAGATATTAATGACCTATCCTCAGGATAGGTCATCATTATCAGATCAGCGGAGATCTGATTTCCGGCACACTCGCGGATCAGCTGTTTGGAGTGGGGCGAGCGCTGCCTCCACTTCAAAATAATCTGTGCACTGCATCATTTGTAGTGGCCACACAGTGTAATTACAACTGCTCAACTCATTTAAGTGAACGGGACCCATGAAGTGGTTATTACACTGCTCTGCTTTTACAAAACAGATGACGCACAGGTAATTTGAAGTGGAAGCTGCACTTTCATGAGAGTCGCTACCTTGTCAAACAGCTGATCAGTGGGGGTGCCGGAAGTTGGACCTCTGCCAATATGATATTGATGACCTATCTTAAGGATAGGTCATCAATATTTTTGCACTGCACAACCCTTCTAATTGTGCTACTGTGTTTGTTCCTAGCCCCAACATTTCCAATCACTATGGCGAAAATTCCTAAATTTTTACTATGCAAACTGGACTGATCAAAGCATGGGCCTTTAAAATAATTCAATAAATGGAAAATCCCTTACACTCATTTTCATCTTAATAAAATTCCATGAAACAGCTGACCTGGACAATTTGAGGAATGTACTTTAACTGAATTGATCCATATGAATATATATTGTAATTTAAAAGGGTTGTTCAAGATTTTCATATTCATGGCCATTAATATCTGATTGATGGGAGTCAGACTTTCAGGACGCCTGCTTATCAACAGTTTGAAGAGGCCATGGTGCTCAGATGAGGGCTGTGGCCTCTTCCTAGGCCAGTGATATCACTTTCATCCATCACGTGGCCTACATGCAGCTCAGTCTCATTCAAGTGCATGGGGCTGAGCTACAATACCTAGCACTGCCACTATACAATGCAAAGAGCACAGAAGCAGCACATGACCTTCTTAAACAGCTGATCGGTAGTAGGCGCCATTCTTAAATGCCCAGCCACCTATGTAAATTTACGTTGGGTACTCGGGAAAGGGTTAAAGAGGACCTGTCACCTCTCCTGACTTGTCAATTTAACTCCTTGCATCCCCTATGTAATAACAATTCGGGAGCATCTATTCTTATGACTCTATGTTGTGCCGTTATTCCTTTATTATTCCTACTAGAAGTTTACAAATAAATTGCCAGCAGACTGCAGTAAAGGTCCTGCTGGGTGTGGACAGTAGTGGGTGTGGCTGACTCTGTCCAATCAGTGCTACTCATGTCAAACTGTGCAGGGATACGTCCCCTACTGTTAACACCCATCTGTACCTTTACTACAAGCTGCCGGCAATTCATTCATAACTTCTAGCAGAAATAACAACTCACATAAGTCATAAGAATAGATGCTCCTGAGTTCTCATTACATGAGGAAGTAGCAAGCAGTCACTAAAACAGACATGTCAGGAGAGGTGACGGGTCCTCTTTAATGGCTGCCATATAATACTACACTACATTGATGACCACACCTGCCCCCCAAAAAGTCAGTGGTTTGCTCTGTTGCAAGGACTGGGACTGGCCTATGTAAAGGTGCAGATGTTCACCCGACAAATGGTGATTGCATCTTTTGTTTCCTTGCTCAATGATATCATCCCCAAATAGGACCCAGATCACAACTGTATAGTGTACAGTGTTCACATATAAAATGTCCCTAGATGATACAAGGTTATTCACAGTAATGATCACAAAAATCTATCTGCATGTAAAATGATGCAAATGAGAAATGTAGGAATAAAAGGTCTGCTTTAGTCCTGCTGATCTTTCCACTTTGCATCTGGCCATGAGATGAATTTGGAAGTCTGTATTCATATAAAGCCAGTCATAAATACAACAATTTTAGCAGTTGGCTGTAATGTTTTGTGCAGCATTTTATTTTTGTAACATTCAGTTTTATCTTTGTAAATCTGGCCTGATGTCCTGGGTCTAGGTGCTACATATCTGATTCTCTGTCATTGAAAATTTACTGAGCTAATTCCTTCCTTGTCTCCCAGTGTGATCACATTTACATAGAAATCCTCAGACAGATTACGATCAAAGGAACAAGCTTGATTTACTGCACTGAGCGCAATGAGGAGATTCCTTCCAATTCACTTTAAACCATAAGTAAAGTTCTTTTGTAAAAATTGTGTACGTTGGCTGACATGATATCACTATAATGTCAAGAGAAGAAAAAACAGTCAATGCTTTAGCTTTTTCCCCTCTCTAAAGAGGACCTTTCACCACTCCTGACATTCCTGTTTTAGTAGCTTCATGCATTCCCTATGTAATAACAATTCTGGATCATCTATTCTTATGGCTCTATGCTGTGCAATTCCTTTATTATTCCTGCTAGAAGTTATGAATTAATTACTAGCAGTCTTCAGTAAGGGTACAGAGGGGTGGTAACCAGTTGGGGGTGTGTACCTGCACAGTCTGAAAATGGCAGCACTGATTGGACATAGTGAGTCGGTGCAGGTTCAAACCCCCAACTGGTTACCACCCCTCTGTACCCTTACTTCAGACTGCTATCAAGTCACTCATAATTTCTAGTAGAAATAATAAAGGAATGATACAACATAGAGACATAAGAATAGATGTTCCAGAATTGTTATTACATGGGGAATGCATGTAGCTATTAACACAGGCATGTCAGGAATGGTGAAAGGTCCTCTGGTGAAAGGAAGCTTTTTATTACAAAACAAGCATATAGTCTGTCAGTGGGCACTGGTCACTTATATGAAACAATCATGTACATCCCTGTGCGATTGCTGCCGACAAAGCCTGATACAAGACACAATAATTTGCTCATTTGTTGGATGATCTGAAGCATGTTTACACTGGGCAATGATTGGACAAATGAACATTTCTTTGACAGATGAGCAAATTGATTCCAAATTAATCGGATTGGTTACAAACTTTATATAAATTCTTCTGCCAATCGAATCCAAAGTTTTTGAGATTCACTCCTGAGTAATTTTGCAAAAACTGTGCCCAGCACCATTCTTCTGTGAAAATTGGTGACGAAAATGACAGGAAGAAGGAGGGTCATGTGACCTTGGAAAGGAGGGGGAAGGGCTTCATTCATTGGCTCAGGGGCTGACAGACAGCTTGATCAGCTAATCAGGGACAGATTTCTAGCAGGTCCTGCTACTGGGAATGCAATAGAGCTGCCCAAAAGCAATTACACAGCAGACACAAGCCAGTATAAGGAGAGAACAGCGAAATTGGGGTATATTTTAGTGTTTTATTAGACTGAGGGACTGGTCACATTGAGTTGTGTGTTGTTTCATAGTTCATACAGCTTGCGAGCAAATTCTATCATGCTTTATACAGCTTGGTGGCAATTTCTATCCTGCCACAAGGCTCAAAACATACCAGACTTAAGCCAAGCTTGGCTGCTGCTAGCTCTTTGCAAGTATCTCCCATGTTGCAGTTTTGCCCCACAGAGCTGGAAGGCAAAAGCATTGCCGTGTGCAAGATCTGCAGTGTGAAAATAAGCCGCTAGTGTTCTAACACAAACGTGCACCACGGCTCTATTGCAGCACATGAATTGGTATCAACAGATTCTGTGGGAAAATAGAAGTGCCAGCTAGCTCAATAGCAGTAGTAATTATGAGCAGGGATAGTACATGTCTTTCACAGCCCAATGGGTCAATGTTTTTTGTGTCAGCAACGATTCAGCACCACAGTAACAAGGCCAAGTCCTATTGACACCTCCACATTTGTGTCGCTCTGGTTCCCACACCAGACGCTATCTGCCTCCTCCATGTTCCCCCCTCCATTGACATATTCTGGTCACCAACAGAACCAGGGCAGAGCATTGCTCCCATTAGTCATCCCTCCTATAATATGTGAAAAGTGAAACATTGCCATGTTGTGTTAGAGCTAATTGGCCTGGGAGAGAGTAGCCACACTGCAGATCAGTTGCTGAAGTGCATTAGGCAGCAAATATCATGCTGTTTGGCTCCCCCGCAAACTCCAACTGGGCAAGGTGGTCAGTGACATTTGCAGGAACATTTTGACTGTGCTGCATTTGAGAGAAATAACACATAATCCCTGCATGGCACACTGATAAATGTAGTAGTGCAATGCTTTTTTTTAAAAAAAAGTAGTGTGGCTTGCAAAGGGTTCTGGCTATATCCAGGACAGTGTTCTTGCATTTCAGCAATTCTTATGTGGCAAGGAACTCCATTCTGGACTTCCAGCGACAAAACGTTCTTCCATTGCACCACTTGATCCACAACGTTCCAACTCACTGGATTTCCACTATACATATGCTACAGCCTTTGTAAGTGTAGTGCAACTTAGTGAATGATTTGGTCATGCACCACACCACCTCAGCAGCAAGATTGTGTTGTTTTGAGTTCAGGCAGTGGCAGCTCATCAGAGACATGTGTTGTGTACTCATATCCTTTGAAGAGGCCACCAGATTTGTCAGTAGAAAAAACTGAAGCAACAATAATGTTATTCCGCTGATGTTTATCTTACAGCAGATGCTCACACTGATGTAACAAGGGATGGTGGAAGAAGAACAGCTTCCACATCCTGCAGGCTGTGAAGTGAAGATGGAAGTAAAGGAGGAGTCACTTATACAGGAAGATGAGGCTGGTGATGATAACTAATCATCGCAGTGGGGTCAGAGCCAGATGTTTTGCTTCATGTGTACGCAGCTTGCCTCAGCTTTCGACAAGCAGATTTCTGCCACCCTCATGTCTGACCAGGAGGGCCCTCCCTCTGCCCCACCCTGCTAAGTTACCCACTTGCCACTGTCTCTGCTACCGCAAGCAGCAGAAGCCGCAGGAGCCAGTTCAGTTACATGGACTTGATGGAGCAGTGTTTACATGTGCCGCGGAAGACCAGAGTTGAACTGGCTCACCAGATTACCAGAGGATCCTCTGGAGGGCCCAGTCTCTGAAACCATAGTCGGCCCCAAAGATCCAGGAGAAAATACAATTTGGTGCTGGCTTGGGCATCCCATCACTTGCCTCTGGGTCTATCTCACCTACTAGACTTTATAGATTAGGAACCTCAAGGAACCTCACTCTGACACAAACAGATATGTACTGTCTGAACAACCAGGTTCAATCCTACCTGAACTATAGTTTTTCTCTGGCACATGCCATGTTCCTTGACCCCATGGATTTTTGGGCAGGAAGAATGGAAGAGTGTCCGGAACTTGCTCAGTTTGCTCTCTCTGTACTGTTTTGTCCAGTGTCCAGTGTCATTTTGGAGAGGATTTCTCATTATATCATTATCTAACTGTAGAATGGTCTAGTTAGGAACACAAATGGGTGTCTTACTTGTATCTACAGTTCAAAGCCTCATTTCTACTGGTACTAAGCGCTGCCTTACCCAACCTTCCTTATCTGAAATATATGCATGCGGACAATCATGGCATCTGAAATTTCAACTATAAACTTCTATTCATTAAACAAAGATAAATAATCTATAAACTGAAAATAGATCTAGAAATGAAGCAGCAATATACTGCTGACAGCAAATAAGAGAGCTAAGAAAATATGTAGATGTATGCACATAATGATGCAATCTTATTGCATTAGTATAACAGGTAAATCACACCTGCTCTGCATAGGATTAAACTTTCTGTCCGACATGTCACCGCTCGAATCTGGTAACTAATAAGTTCATTAAAGATGTTGAAATGATGCTGCAATTTTTAATGTGATCTAGACGTGGGGGCGTATGTACTTTGAGAAAGGATTTGTCTTGTAACTTGATGTGAGAACCATGGGATTATATCCTAATCTTCAAAAAACCTGTTTGGCCAGATATTGCCCTTCTCCCTCTCTGACTGCTTTGCAATCAGTTTATCTCTTAATATTATAAAAATGAGTTTCTGTCTGTCTGTCTGTCTGTTCTCTATGTGCGACCAAACTACTGGACCGATTTTCACCAAATTCGGCACACAGGTACATCAGGTGTCCGGGAAGGTTTTAGACCAGGTCTCAGGTCTCTGGGACGTACCGTTCCTGAGATATTCCCAAAATATGACCTGCATTAGCCAATATTAGCCTGGGAGCTTTGGTTTCAAACCCCAACTGCCATTCTCTGCACAGACACACACAGAGAGGGCAGGTTTCCATAACAATACAGCCAGGTAATTAGCAGTCAGCTGAGGAGCTCAGTTAAATAACAACCCAGCCATTTCTATTCACTGCTTTAAAGGGGCAGAGCACTGTGGATGACACTGTTAAAGGGGTATTCCGGTTACCATAAATATAACTTATGATTTAGACTAATTTTAGACTAAGACCGTTCAGTAGTAATAAAAGATGTTTTCTTCCACTGTGACCCATTGCGTGTCCTGATAAATTACCATGGTGTCGCCCTTTAATTCAGGCCACCCTCAAAAGAAGGACTTAAAACCCCCGCCCCAGGTCTTGCTAAGCCACACCCCCAAATTGGTCAGGCCACACCCCCTCACACTCCGCAGCCAACAGGGATTGAAAAATTGAAGGTAAAAATCAATTTCTGTCAGCTGCAGGGGTGGGAGGGAGGGTGACTTTCTCTCTGCAATGACACACAGAAACATTAAATGAAATAGATTAAATATACCCGTGTGAAGCGATGTTTTCTCCCACTGCTACCGACTGTATTTCCTCATAAATTACCATGGCATTTACCTGTAATTCAGACCACCCTCAAGCACCCCCTCCCCCCAGGTCCTGCTAAACCACTCCCTGACCCGGTCAGGTCACATCCCCTCCCACTCCGCAGCCAATGGGGATTGAAAAAATGAAGGTAAAAATCAACTTCTGTCAGCTGCATTGACTTTCTCTCTGCAACGACACACACGAACATTAAATGAAATAGATGAAATATACCCAGGCGAAGCCGGGTCCTTCTGCTAGCATATATATATAAAAATGAGTTTCTGTCTGTCTATTCTTTATGCGCGACCAAACGACTTGACCGATCTGCACCAAATTGGGCACACAGGTACATCAGGTGTCCGGGAACATTTTAGACCAGGTCTAAGCTCTCTACAACGTACCGTTCCTGAGATATTCCCAAAAAATCACCTGCATTAGCCACTATTAGCCTGGAAGAATGCAGGTTTCCGTAACAACCCAGCCCAGTAACCAGGTTGGTAATGAGAGGTAATTAGTAGCCAGCTGAGGAGCTCAGGTAAATAGGTAAATTCAGTGTTTACCTCCCACAGGCCTTGGCACAACCTGCTTCTTACACATGGTCACATGCACACAGTGATGACACATAGGGCACAACTACACTGCTACATGTGTCACGTGACATTAATGTTGCACCACTGTCGTGCAACAATTATTATAAAGATAGTCTATGGTGTTGCACTACGGCATGTGAAAAGCTGCGATTGCAACGCAACAGTTTCAGAATAATCCATCTTGGATGGATTTTCACAGTCGCAGCATGTCACAATAAGTCGCAGTGAGACACCATAGGCTATCATTATAAAAATTGTTTTATGTGACATTGGTGCGACAAAATTTCCCGCGAGCGTTTCTTCAGGGAGGAACAAAAATACCAAATTTAAAAAAGCTAAATTTAGCCAACTAAGAGAGGCCATAGGCAAAAATAACTGGGACAAAGTCCTCAAAAATAAAAATACAACCAAAAAATGGGATATTTTTAAAAGCATCCTAATATCTAATCGTGAGAGGTACATACCTTATGGGAATAAAAGGTTAAGAAACAAGAAAAAAAACAATTTGGAAAAATGACAAAAACAAAGCATTTAAATAATTAAACAGGAGGGTGGCGAGGAAGCATTGAAAAACTATAAGGAAAAAAATAGAATATGTAAAAGACAAATAAAAGCAGCCAAACTAGAGACTGAGAGATTAATCACCAAAGAGAGTAAAACTAACCCTAAAATGTTCTTCAATTATATAAATGGTAAAAAGTATAAACCTGAAGGTGTCGGCCCCTTACAGAGTAATGAGGGGGGAGTTGCAGAGAGTGATGAGGAGAAAGCAAAGCTACTAAATATCTTTTTCTCCACTATATTCAATGAGGAAAATAAACTGTCAGATGAAATGCAGAATATAAAAGTAAATTCCCATTTAAAAGTGCCCTGTCTGACCCAGGAAGAAGTACAGTGACGTCTTAAAAAGATTAAAATAGACAAATCTCCAGGACCGGATGGCATACACCCCCATATCCTAAGAGAATTAAGTAATGTCATGGCCAGACCCTTTCTGATATTTAAGGACTCTATACTGACAGGGAGTGTTCCAGAGGATTGGCGCATAGAAAATGTGGTGCCAATATTCAAAAAGGGTCCAAAAACAGAGCCCGGGAACTATAGGCCGGTAAGTTTAACATCTGTTGTGGGTAAGCTGTTTGAAGATTTTCTAAGAGATGCTATATTGGAGTACCTCAATGAAAATAAGCAAATAACTCCATATCAGCATGGCTTCATGAGGGATCAGTCATGTCAAACCAATTTAATCAGTTACTATGAGGAGGTAAGTTCTGGACTTGACCGCGGCAAATCAATGGATGTCGTATATCTGGACTTCTCCAAAGCATTTGATATGGTACCACATAAAAGGTTAGTATATAAAATGAGAATGCTTGGACTGGGGGAAAATGTCTGTATGTAGGTAAGTAACTAGCTCAATGATAGAAAACAGAGAGTGGTTATTAATAGAGATGAGCGAGTAGTGTTCGATCGAGCCGGTATTCGATCGAATACTACGCTATTCGGCATACTCGATTTCAATCGAGTATAACGGCGATGGCGCACTTAGAATTCGTTTCCCCTCCCACCTTCCCTGGCGCTCTTTTTCCACCAATCAACATGCAGGGGGGGTATGACAGGCCCGCGGAGCACGCTGACAGCGCGAAAACAGCGTCTACATGGATTGGCTGGAAAAACCATGTGACCTCGAATATTAAAAACTCAGCTCTTCCTGCTCGTTCGCATATGCTGCGTGAACTTAGTCAGGGACAGAGGCTGGAGAAGGGACAGATAGGTTTTAGCTGTTGGACAGGCAGGAGCGTGATTAAAAGCCCTTATCAGGGCTACTATAGTGCAGTACAGTGATAGCTTTACTACAATATACAGTCTGCAGAGAACGGTTGCTGTATTCAGGGATAGCTGCTGGAGTAGGGACAGAGAGAGGCATTAGTGGTGTATTAGGTGCTCTGCTACATACAAAACTATATTTGGCACTACTGTTCTGCGTTCTTTTTGGCTGCAAAACCCTGTTATATACCTAGTGTGTATATGCACCATCTGATCTGGCAGTATACGGCTGTGAATTTTATTTTATTTTTTAAATACAGTTTATTTGGCTCTAGTGTTCTGGGTTCTGTGTGCCTGCAATACCCTTTTTGTATACCAGGTGTAAATACCCCCCGTCTGACCTGTTAGTACACGGCTATGTACCTAGAAATATTAAAAAAAAAAAAAGCCTTTTCATTGGCACCTGTACTTTGCGTTCTCTTGCAAAATAATTGTATATACGTAGTCTTCATACACACCGTCTGATCTGTTAGTACACGGCTGTGTACCTAGAAATATAAAAAAAAAAAGCCTTTTCATTGGCACCTGTACTTTGCGTTCTCTTGCAAAATAATTGTATATACGTAGTGTTCATACACACCGTCTGATCTGTTAGTACACGGCTGTGTACCTAGAAATATAAAAAAAAAAAAGCCTTTTCATTGGCACCTGTACTTTGCGTTCTCTTGCAAAATAATTGTATATACGTAGTGTTCATACACACCGTCTGATCTGTTAGTACACGGCTGTGTACCTAGAAATATAAAAAAAAAAAGCCTTTTCATTGGCACCTGTACTTTGCGTTCTCTTGCAAAATAATTGTATATACGTAGTGTTCATACACACCGTCTGATCTGTTTGTACACGGCTGTGTACCTAGAAATATAAAAAAAAAAGCCTTTTCATTGGCACCTGTACTTTGCGTTCTCTTGCAAAATAATTGTATATACGTAGTGTTCATACACACCGTCTGATCTGTTAGTACACGGCTGTGTACCTAGAAATATGAAAAAAAAAAGCCTGTTCATTGGCACCTGTACTTTGCATTCTCTTGCAAAATAATTGTATATACGTAGTGTTCATACACACCGTCTGATCTGTTAGTACACGGCTGTGTACCTAGAAATATAAAAAAAAAAAAAGCCTTTTCATTGGCACCTGTACTTTGCGTTCTCTTGCAAAATAATTGTATATACGTAGTGTTCATACACACCGTCTGATCTGTTAGTACACGGCTGTGTACCTAGAAATATTAAAAAAAAAAGCCTTTTCATTGGCACCTGTACTTTGCGTTCTCTTGCAAAATAATTGTATATACGTAGTGTTCATACACATCGTCTGATCTGTTTGTACACGGCTGTGTACCTAGAAATATAAAAAAAAAAAAGACTTTTCATTGGCACCTGTACTTTGCGTTCTCTTGCAAAATAATTGTATATACGTAGTGTTCATACACACCGTCTGATCTGTTAGTACACGGCTGTGTACCTAGAAATATAGAAAAAAAAAAAAGCCTTTTCATTGGCACCTGTACTTTGCGTTCTCTTGCAAAATAATTGTATATACGTAGTGTTCATACACACCGTCTGATCTGTTAGTACACGGCTGTGTACCTAGAAATATAAAAAAAAAAAAAGCCTTTTCATTGGCACCTGTACTTTGCGTTCTCTTGCAAAATAATTGTATATACGTAGTGTTCATACACACCGTCTGATCTGTTAGTACACGGCTGTGTACCTAGAAATATAAAAAAAAAAAAAGCCTTTTCATTGGCACCTGTACTTTGCGTTCTCTTGCAAAATAATTGTATATACGTAGTGTTCATACACACCGTCTGATCTGTTAGTACACGGCTGTGTACCTAGAAATATTTTAAAAAAAAAGCCTTTTCATTGGCACCTGTACTTTGCGTTCTCTTGCAAAATAATTGTATATACGTAGTGTTCATACACACCGTCTGATCTGTTAGTACACGGCTGTGTACCTAGAAATATAAAAAAAAAAAAGCCTTTTCATTGGCACCTTTACTTTGCGTTCTCTTGCAAAATAATTGTATATACGTAGTGTTCATACACACCGTCTGATCTGTTTGTACACGGCTGTGTACCTAGAAATATAAAAAAAAAAAAGCCTTTTCATTGGCACCTGTACTTTGCGTTCTCTTGCAAAATAATTGTATATACGTAGTGTTCATACACACCGTCTGATCTGTTAGTACACGGCTGTGTACCTAGAAATATAGAAAAAAAAAAGCCTTTTCATTGGCACCTGTACTTTGCGTTCTCTTGCAAAATAATTGTATATACGTAGTGTTCATACACACCGTCTGATCTGTTAGTACACGGCTGTGTACCTAGAAATATAAAAAAAAAAAGCCTTTTCATTGGCACCTGTACTTTGCGTTCTCTTGCAAAATAATTGTATATACGTAGTGTTCATACACACCGTCTGATCTGTTAGTACACGGCTGTGTACCTAGAAATATAAAAAAAAAAAAGCCTTTTCATTGGCACCTGTACTTTGCGTTCTCTTGCAAAATAATTGTATATACGTAGTGTTCATACACACCGTCTGATCTGTTTGTACACGGCTGTGTACCTAGAAATATATAAAAAAAAGCCTTTTTATTGGCACCTGTACTTTGCGTTCTCTTGCAAAATAATTGTATATACGTAGTGTTCATACACACCGTCTGATCTGTTAGTACACGGCTGTGTACCTAGAAATATAAAAAAAAAAAAAGCCTTTTCATTGGCACCTGTACTTTGCGTTCTCTTGCAAAATAATTGTATATACGTAGTGTTCATACACACCGTCTGATCTGTTAGTACACGGCTGTGTACTAGAAATATAAAAAAAAAAAAGCCTTTTCATTGGCACCTGTACTTTGCGTTCTCTTGCAAAATAATTGTATATACGTAGTGTTCATACACACCGTCTGATCTGTTAGTACATGGCTGTGTACCTAGAAATATATTAAAAAAAAGCCTTTTCATTGGCACCTGTACTTTGCGTTCTCTTGCAAAATAATTGTATATACGTAGTGTTCATACACACCGTCTGAACTGTTAGTACACGGCTGTGAAGGCAAAATATTGTAACCAATAAAAAATAAAATGCAGAGGGGGGCTAGCGGAATTGGACGTGGACGAGGACGGGGGCGCGGAAATGCTGTTGGTGGCCTTGTTGAAGCCAGTGGGGATACAATGCGTGCTGGTGAGGGTCAGCCAGGATCCCACTCATCCAGAATCCCTGCCTTTATGGGACAGTTAAGCAGGGGGCGGGTTACACCGCTGTTGAGGCCTGAGCAGGTTGAACAGGTGGTGCAATGGATAGCCGATAGCGCTTCCACACAGTTGTCCACCAGCCAGTCATCCACACAGTCTCACTCTGACCCTCCTTCCTCCACACCTGGCCAACAGAGTCATCCCACCATTGACCCCTCCCAGGAGCTCTTTTCGGGTCCTTTTTCAGATGTGCCGGAAGAATCCCAGGAGCTAGCAGAGGAATTTGTTTGTAGTGATGCCCAACCACTTGAGTATTCGCCATCTCCTGCTGATGTGGACCCTGAACCAGCATCTGTTATCATGAGCGATGATGATGATGAGACGCAGTTGCCATCAAGGGAGGCTGTTGGAATGTCCAGTGGGCAGGAGGAGGAGCAGAGTGAGGAAGTGGAAGAGGAGGTGGTGGATGACGAAATGACCGACCCCACTTGGCCAGGGGTGATGTCCAGCGGGGAAAGCAGTGGAGAGGTGGTGGTCTGCGCAGCACCGAAAAAGGCAGCAGGAGGCAGAGAGATGTCCAGAGGCAGAGGGATGTCCAGAGGCAGAGGGATGTCCACAGGCAGAGGACAGTCCACAGACAGAGGACAGTCCAGACAGAGAAGTGAGGCCACAGCCAGCAGGGCCGAAGCTGTTCCCGGCAGCGGGCAGTCGCGCGAAGCTCCCCCATCGAGATCTCGTACTTCTGTGGTGTGGAGATTTTTTAATGTTTGTGCGGATGACAAACTGAGCGCGGTTTGCACACTCTGCCACTCAGAGTAGGTGCTCTGAGAAGAGCAATCTGACCACCTCAGGCATGCGGCGTCACTTGGAAGTCAAGCACTGGGCTGAGTGGGAGAGAGCAAACGCAATACAACCTGCGCCCGGTCTTGCTGCCACTGCCTCTTCCCCTTTGTTGTGTGCTGCCACTGCGGTCCAGACCTCCAGCCAGGACACCTCCACATCTGCCTCTGCCTTGGCTACTTTGGGGCCTTCTCCTTCAGCCTCCCCTTCCCCCGCCTCTTCGCCTGCACCTTCACACTCCTCGTCCCAACAACCGTCCATCTCGCAGGCGTTCGACCGCAGGCGGAAGTACGCCTCGAGTCACCCCCAAGCCCAAGCCTTAAACTGCCACATCTCCAAACTGCTGGCCCTGGAGATGTTGCCGTTTAGGCTTGTGGAGACGCAGGCCTTCCGCGACCTGATGGCGGCTGCCGCACCTCGCTATTCCGTCCCCAGCCGCCACTACTTTTCCCGGAGTGCCGTCCCCGCCCTGCACCAGCACGTGTCGCGTAACATCAGGCGGGCCCTGAGGTACGCAGTCAGCGCAAAGGTCCACTTGACCACCGACTCGTGGACAAGCGCTTGCGGCCAGGGACGATACATCTCTTTGACGGCACACTGGGTGAATGTAGTGGAAGCGGGGACGGGGTCGCAAACAGAGATGGCCTACCTACCACCCCCGCCCAAGATTGCCAGCATGGGTTCTGATAAACCCTCCTCCTCCTCCTCCTCCTCCTCCTCTGCCTTAACATCGCCCTCAGCCGCTAGCTGGAAGCGTTGCAGCACTGGCGCGGGGAGACGTCAGCAGGCGGTGCTTAAGCTCATCAGCTTGGGCGACAGGAAGCACAGCGCCCCAGAGGTGAGGGACGCCATATTGCAGCAGACGGAGATGTGGCTGTCGCCGCTGCAGCTAGGACCAGGCATGGTCGTGTGCGATAACAGCCTTAACCTGGTGGCGGCTCTGGAGCTTGCCGAACTCAATCACGTACCATGCCTGGCCCACGTTTTTAATCTGGTAGTCCAAAAATTTCTAAAGACTTACCCCAACCTGGCAGAGCTACTGGTGAAAGTGCGGCGCTTGTGCGCTCACTTTCGGAAGTCAACTGTAGCTGCTGCTAGCTTAAAAAAACTCCAGCAACGCCTCCATTTGCCTGAACATCGGCTGTTGTGCGACCTGCCGACTCGCTGGAATTCCACCTATTCCATGTTGGCCAGGGTGTGTGAGCAGCAGAGAGCATTGATGGAGTACCAGATTATGAATCCACGCGTGCCTCCAACTCAGCTCCCTCAGTTTGCCAACCACGAGTGGCCATGGATGGCAGACATATGCGATGTACTGCGTATCTTTGAGGAGTCCACCAAGAAGGTCAGCAGCGAGGACGCTATAGTGAGTGTAACCATCCCGCTCCTATGCGTCCTTAAAGAACCGCTCATCGCAATAAGGGAGAACGCATTGCACGCAGAGGAGACGGGGGTAGGAGGAGACGCAACGGAGCTACACAGTCAGACCACACTTTTGTCTGCTTCACGGTGGCAGTTGCAGGAGGAGGAGGAGGATGAGGAGGAGGACGACGACGTGGAGGTGGCTGTGGAAGAGGAGGAGGATGCTGGCGGCGAGGGTAGCAGTCAGGCTGTGTGCGTCCCATTGGTTCAGCGCGGATGGGGCGGAGAGGAGGCGGAAGAGGAAGAGGAGGAAATGGCAAGTGATCCTTCTGGTGGGGGCAGTGAGGTCATGCCTATTCAGAGTCTGGCACACATGGCTGACTTCATGCTGGGCTGCTTTTCCCGGGACACACGTGTTGTCCGGATAGTGGAGAACAAACTGTACTGGGTCTTCGCACTCCTGGACCCCCGGTATAAAGATAACGTCTCCTCTTTTATTCCGGTAGAGGAGAGGACGAATCGATTGCTGGAATACCAGAGGGAACTCGTGCAGAACATGATGGAGATTTTCCCACCCACCATCGCTGGCGGCAGAGAGGAGAGGGTCTCCCAGAGTCCCACAACATCCATCAGGCCCACAGCCACCAGGGGAACACTCTCCAAGGTGTGGGACACGTTCATGGCACCCCCTCGTGCAACTTCCATCACTGCGGGGCCCGCTATCAGCAGGAGGGACAAGTATCGGCGGATGTTGCGGGAGTACCTGGCAGACCGTACCCCTGTCCTCCCCGATCCCTCGGCGTCCTACACTTACTGGGTCTCCAAGTTGGACACGTGGCTGGAACTGTCCCTGTACGCCTTGGAGGTGCTTGCTTGCCCTGCCGCCAGCGTGCTATCAGAAAGGGTGTTCAGCGCAGCCGGGGGCATTATAACCGATAAGCGCAGCCGCCTGTCAACCGACAGTGTGGACAGGCTGACGCTAATCAAAATGAACAGCAAGTGGATTGACCCGGACTTTGCTTCTCCAACAGTGGAAAGCAGCCAAAAGTGAAGTACCATCTGTATGAAGTGCCATTTCCTCCTCTACCTCCTCCTCCTCCTCCTTTACCGCCTTAGAATTGCTCCGTAAAAAAAAATAAATATTTATGGCTCACCTCTTGGGCCTACAAACAATTTTTAAGAGGTCTCACCTCTTGGGCCTCCACATAATTTTTAAGAGGTTTCACCTCTTGGGCCTCCACATAATTTTTAAAAGGTCTCACCTCTTGGGCCTACAAACAATTTTTAAGAGGTCTCACCTCTTGGGCCTACAAACAATTTTTCTCATGCCTCACCTCTTGGGCCTACAAACAATTTTTAAGAGGTCTCACCTCTTGGGCCTCCACATAATTTTTAAGAGGTTTCACCTCTTGGGCATCCACATAATTTTTAAGAGGTCTCACCTCTTGGGCCTACAAACAATTTTTAAGAGGTCTCACCTCTTGGGCCTACAAACAATTTTTCTCATGCCTCACCTCTTGGGCCTACAAACAATTTTTAAGAGGTCTCACCTCTTGGGCCTCCACATAATTTTTAAGAGGTTTCACCTCTTGGGCCTCCACATAATTTTTAAGAGGTCTCACCTCTTGGGCCTCCACATAATTTTTAAGAGGTCTCACCTCTTGGGCCTACAAACAATTTTTCTCATGCCTCACCTCTTGGGCCTACAAACAATTTTTAAGAGGTCTCACCTCTTGGGCCTCCACATAATTTTTAAGAGGTTTCACCTCTTGGGCCTCCACATAATTTTTAAGAGGTCTCACCTCTTGGGCCTACAAACAATTTTTAAGAGGTCTCACCTCTTGGGCCTACAAACAATTTTTAAGAGGTCTCACCTCTTTGGCCTCCATATAATTTTTAAGAGGTCTCATCTCTTGGGCCTACAAACAATTTTTCTCATGCCTCACCTCTTCGGCCTACAAACAATTTTTAAGAGGTCTCACCTCTTGGGCCTACAAACAATTTTTATTATGGCTCACCTCTTGGGCCTTAATACAATTGTTAAGAGGTCTCACCTCTTGGGCCTCCACATAATTTTTAAGAGGTCTCACCTCTTGGGCCTACAAACAATTTTTAAGAGGTCTCACCTCTTGGGCCTACAAACAATTTTTATTATGGCTCACCTCTTGGGCCTTAATACAATTTTTAAGAGGTCTCACCTCTTTGGCCTCCACTTAATTTTTTCGAGGGCTCACCTCTTGGGCCTCCACATAATTTTTTCGAGGGCTCACCTCTTGGGCCTCCATATAATTTTTTCGAGGGCTCACCTCAAGCTAACTTTGCGCACTCATTAAAATATTTTCACAACAAGGACCTAAGAGCCCTCGATGGGAGAGCTTTGTGTGGGGGCCTGTTATAGGGAAGAGATGCGGCCCTGTGGGCTCTAGCCTGCCTTCTCCATGAGCCTCTGGCCAGCCCACGGCCTCTTCCTGCCTTTTGCGGTCCTACGCATCCCTCAACATCCCCACTGCTTTACCTGCTAGACATGACACTGGGCCAGGTCGGGTCACTGACTTTGTCATACTCAACCACCTCCTCTTACACTGCCTCACTTTGCTACAACAGCCTCCCTTGCTGGCAACTGTGTCTCATCATCGTCCCTAATCATTTTACACTTTAGTGCCCGTTCCACACCACCATCAGCTAGAGATGGAGCTTGCTCCAGTGTTTGGGCATCAGAACAAACAAAATCCTCAGATAGCTCCTGCGATTCTTGCATGGGTGGGAACACTGGGTTGATAACATTGGGCAGGGTGGGAGGAAGGAGGGTCAGAGTGAGGTCCCTGCAGTTTCTGCAGGCGATCGACGAGACTGGACTTTGTGGACTTGACTGGCTGGTGGACAGATTTAAAAGGAGAATCTAGAAGGAGAAGGAGGGGTTTGCCGAGCTGTCTGTAAGGGTTGCGGAAATCCAGACAGAACCAAGGCCCAAAACTTGGGGGGGGTAGCAGGTTTGCCCGTCCCCGCCTCCACAACATTCACCCAGTGTGCCGTCAGGGAGATGTAGCATCCCCGGCCTCAAACCAAAGTGTTGGTGGTCAAATGGCCTTTTGCAGTAACCGTGTTACTCGGGCGTGGATGATGTTTTGGGACATGTGCCTGGGCAAGGCAGGGATGGCACAGAGGGAAAAATAGTGATGGCTTGATTGCTTTCCCCCTTGCCTATGCCATCTGTGGTTGTCATAGGCAACGTGATTTTAAGGGGTGCAGAATTTTATCTTCTTTTTTGTCTAGTTTGGCTTGGGGTCCATGGCAATGTAGAGGAAAGAAGGTTTCCTTGTATGGTCTCACTTTACAGAGAGGTTAGATTGTCTTTGGAGTGTATTGTTGAGAGGCTGTGATAGTGGCGTAATAGTGCGACTTGGGCGCGTTATATGCACCCAGACATGCTTCCCCTGCTGTCCTACTTGCATTCCAGCAGTGTTGGCATCCTTTTCTGAGGTTTCAGGGTGGACTTGGTGACCTCCAAGTGGTCGAATTGAGATTTCCAAGTGGCGAGCATTTTTTTCCCATAGACTTTAATGGGATTCGATATTCGGTCGAATAGTCGAATTTCGCGGTCTATTCGAATCGAATTTCGAACTTTCGAATATTTCACTACTCGCTCATCTCTAGTTATTAATGGTACATACTCAGATTGGGTCACTGTCACTAGTGGGGTACCACAGGGGTTAGTATTGGGCCCTATTCTCTTCAATATATTTATTAATGATCTTGTAGAAGGCTTGCACAGTAAAATATCAATTTTTGTAGATGACACTAAACTGTGTAAAGTAATTAACACAGAAGAGGACAGTACACTGCTACAGATGGATCTGGATAGACTGGAGGCTTGGGAAGATAAGTGGCAGATGAGGATTAACACTGACAAATGTAAGGTTATGCATATGGGAAGGAATAATGCAAATCACCAGTACATACTGAATGGTAAAACATTGGGTAACTCTGACATGGAAAAGGATCTAGGAATTTTAGTGAACAGCAAACTAAGCTGTAGAAACCAGTGTCAGGCAGCTGCTGCCAAGGCCAATAAGATAATGGGTTGCATTAAAAGGGGCATAGATGCCCGTGATGAGAACATAGTCCTGTCACTTTACAAATCACTAGTCAGACCACACATGGAGTACTGTGTACAGTTCTGTGCTCCTGTAAACAAGGCAGACATAGCAGAGCTAGAGAGGTTTCAGAGGAGGGCAACTAAAGTAATAACTGGAATGGGTGGACTACAGTACCCAGAAAGATTATCAAAATTAGGGTTATTCACTTTAGAAAAAGACGACTGAGGGGAGATCTAATAACTATGTATAAATATATCAGGGGTCAGTACAGAGATCTCTCCCATGATCTATTTATCCCCAGGACTGTTACTGTGACGAGGAGACATCCTCTGCATCTGGAGGAAAGAAGGTTTTTACACAAACATAGAAGAGGATTCTTTATGGTAAGAGCGGTAAGACTATGGAACTCTCTGCCTGAGGAGGTGGTGATGGTAAGTTCACTAAAGGAGTTCAAGAGGGGCCTAGATGTATTTCTGGAGGGTAATAATATTACAGGTTATAGTTACTAGAGATGAGTTGTTGATCCAGGGAGTTATTCTGATTGCCTGATTGCCCTAAAGTGGGGAAAATTGGCTTCTACCTCAGAAGGGGTTTTTGCCTTCCTCTGGATCATCTTGTAGGAAAACAGGCCGAACTGGATGGACAGATGTCTTTTTTCGACCTTATAAACTATGTTACTATGTTACTATGTATTTGTCGTTATGTAGCCCTAGACTTAAAGGGGCAGGGCGCTGTGGAGGTCACTGTTAAGGGGGCAATGGTCACTATTAAAGGGGCAGCTGCTGTGGAAGTTACTTTTAAGGGGGCAGGGGCCACTATTAAAGGGGCAACTGCTGTGGAGGTCACTGTTAAAGGGGCGGGCACTGTGGAGGTCACTGTTAAAGGGGCATTCACTGTGGATGTTACTGTTAAGGGGGCAGGCTACTGTGAAGGTCACTGTTAAAGGGGTGGGCACTGTGGAGGTCACTGTTAAGGAGGCAGGGGCCACTATTAAAGGGGCAGCTGCTGTGGAGGTCATTGTTAAGGCAGGAGGGTACTGTGAGTTCTCTGTTAAGGGAACGGGGTACTGTGGCAGTCACTCTTAAAGGGACGGGTGTTGTGGAAGTCTCTCTTAAGGGAGTGGGTGTTGTGAAACTCACTGTTAAAGGGTCGGGTGGCTGTGAAAGTCAAAGTTAAGGGAATGTGCTGCTGTGGAGGTGCCATTTTAAGGAGGCGGGGCACTATGGTGGGTCACTGTTAAGGGGTGGGTAGCTGTGGAATTCACTGTTAAGGGGAAAGGGTACTGTAGAGGTCACTGTTATGTGGGATACTGTCGATATCTTTTAATGAAACACACAAACATTAAATGAAATAGATGAAATATACCCAGGCGAAGCTGGGTCCTTCTGCTAGTAGATGATAAATGTTGAATCGTTGGGGGCCCCTGTGTCCCCTTTATGAATGGAGCAGTAGTGCTAATGTCAATCTACCAACTTGCTTACCACTGTTCCATTCATGAAAGTGGGCTCAGTGACCTCCTCCACCCTCCACCTTCCCCGTTCTCGAGATTAATGTGGGTATGTAATACATACTTTTTCTGTGATAAATCTTTTAACTATGCTTTCAGAACTCTGGATAAAGTTTGAAATAGGTGGTAAATCTATGGCCTATTCACATTATTCTTACCCAAAGAACAATTCCACTAGTACAGGAATTACACTAAAACACATACCCATTTAATGCATTAACAACAATACATTATTGACCGTTACTTAAGAAGTTTAAAGTATGTTGCTGACCACATTCAGTGAAGTGAATGGGTACACATCTGAGCTGCAAAATATGTGGATCGGAGGCCGCAAAAGCAACTGTCGTGTGAATGTAGCCTTACCCTGTATGTTCTGTAGTGATATATGTAATGTTAGGAGGGGTGAGAATTTGGCATGGGGGGTTCAATTTTTGACTTGGCCGGCAGAAAAGCTAGGTGCACCAGCGCTGAGGGAAGGGGGGGCCCAAGCTGAACTCTTGCACCAGGGCCCATGAGCCTTTAGCTACACCCCTGGTGATGACATAATAATTGGTAACATCAGTGACTTTGCCTAATGTGCCCATTCTAAGGTCAAAGAAAAGGTAGCAATGTCATGGCTTATAACGTCATGTACGAAAGTGTGACAGAGAGTGACGTTACAAGAGATTGGCACCATAAATTAACCTGGCTGGTGGGCTGATCATAAAGATGTTACAATCCGTAACTCAATTTTTCAAAGAAATTTCTCATCATTCTATGGGGTAAATGTACTATACAAAATATATATAATAAAGAGGATCCTATCGTGACATGTCTATTTTAGAAACTACTTCCATCCCCCATGTAATTACAATTCTGGCGCATCTAATATTATGGCTCAATGCTATGCCATTCCTTTATTATTCCTGCTAGAAGTTTACAAATTGCCAGCAGTCTACAGTAAAGGTACTGATGGGTGTTACCTGTAGCAGTTATGTCTTAATCTTTCCAATCAGTGCTGCTGTTGTCAGAATATGCAAGAACACCCCCTAAACTGGTAAGTCTCATCTGTACCTTTAGTGATAGCTGCTAGCAATTCATTCATAACTTCTAGTAGAAATAATAATGTAAAGCATAACATTGAGCCATAATATAATATGCTCCAGAATTGTTATTATGGGGAATGCAAGTAGTTATTAAATGTCCTTCTCCTTTCTGCATGCCTTATGAAAATGCTTGAAATCATATCTCCATCCCAAAATGGCCAGGTTTTTCCTTAGAAATATAATTATTGCCCCTCTTCCCCTCTCACAGCATTTTAACTCAGCCAGATAAAGTGCTGCTTAACTCTCCTCCTCCCCCTCCAGCCTGTGTTCTATTTACTGCACTACTCCAGATGTAGATAGATTTTTGGATGGCAATAAGGAGGTTTTGTAACTGAGTCAATTACAGATAATCTGCAGGCAAGACAAAAGGAAATACAGGCTCCTGGACGGTAAGAGAGACTCCACAAAATGTTTTATGTGTTTACAAGTACAATACATTTATTAAATGAGTAATTATATGCTTACTGAACTGCAGAGGTTTAAAGGGGTGTCCTGCTGTGCTTTGCATCCTTCCAGTCTCCTTCTTGTAAATCCCCATCCAGATGGGATCACATGCACTGCTAAAGCCAATGAATGGCCTTAGCGGTGGCATGTCACTGCTGGGTCATGTGCCACTTGAAAACCTGTCCCCTCTGAGACCAGACACTGGCTGCAACAGCAAACATGATCTTGACTATCTGGAAGTTTACAGGAAGGAGACTGGAAGAATGCAGAGAAGACTCTGATTCAGGGAGCCATAATGTAGCTGCAGGGAGCAGGTAACTATGTTTTTTCCAAAAAGTTACAGCTGGCTGGACTTTAAATTTTAAACGGTGCGCAAAAAGCTGGGAAACCCTGTTAAGAGGGGCAACTTGAAACTTACTTTATACACTGTGATTACAAAAACATCTCAATTTAATCTCTTCCTGATATTTGCGGTATATACACAGCATTGTCATGCAGGACTTTTCGCAAACCGCCACACATGTATGACGTAGTGAAAAAGAAGGCTCAGGAGCAGCAGTGCAACATACAGCTGACACTCTGCTGAAATAGCAAGGATCAGATGAAACTCCAATCACAGATGTTTAGCACCTTAGATGACATGATGAATAGAGACCTCAGCATCCAAGGGGTTAGAGAAAGGGGAGCTCTCTGTCATCCAATATCTCAATTGCAGGGTGCTTATATATTGACATGGCAGCCATGGCCTTACAATGGCTTCTGGTTCTGCAACCTTAGTACACATCTTAGGCTCTGCCAGACTAGTGTCTAAGAGGTTGCCTATCAGTGTTACATTGACAGGCATAGTACAATACAATATAGTTTGCATGGTTTAGTCCCCTAGTCGTACATGAAAAAAATAATACAATTTCTAAAAAATAGATATTAAAAAATATTAATATTTAAAAAACAATAGCATAATTGGAGTTTTTTGTTCATCCTACTTCCAATCAAAAGGAATTAATAGCTTTCACAAAAGCGGTAAGTACTTCAAAATTTGATCGGTGCAAATATAAGCTCATCATGCACAAAAAACAAGCTCTCATACAGCTCTGTTGATGGAAAAATAAAAAAAAAGTTATTGCTCTCAAAATCTCAGAGTGTGTTGGAACAGAGGAAGCAGCTGTAAAAAAAGGGATGACCAGGTTGAAACCTTTAAATATGTTAATGGTTAATTGAGGTCCAAGAGGGAAGTGTAAGTAACTAAGCACAATTGGGAGGAAGATCAGAAGCAATGTTATAAAATATTAATTTACTGAAAGAATAGAATATCCTTGGGACAGGCTTCCAATAGATATGGTTCGAAAATCAGCAGTAAGTGAATTTAAACTTGGGATAAACGTATATCTCTCCTAAGAGAAAATAAAAATCTAGTAAGGGCATACTAGATGGACCATATGGTTGTTCTCTGCCATCAATCTTCTGTCTCAATGTTTAAGCATCTTATTGTGTCAGTACTTTAATTTTCCTTATAAGATAAACTATTTATTTCTTTACTTCTAAAGTCTTTAACTGTGTAGAAGATAATTCATTATATTCTGATAGTGTCAACTAGGGCGCTATCTGGATGTCATAAATAATTTCCAAATCATTTTTCACTATGCCTGTGTGTTTTATGACTCACCATCAATGGTTTACTCTTGTGTCCACTCTTCCTCACATATATCTTCCTGATCTACTATTTGCTTTTGTGTCCATACACAGTATACAGTTTGTATCACTGTGTATAAATTTCTATTATGCCATTTACCCCTAAATAATGGGAATGTATTGTTCTTCACAGTTGCATGGTTTGTTTCTGGATGTTGAACTTTTAGTTTTTTGTATGTGATACACATTATAAAATGCTCAGATATTAAAAGAGCACCACTCATTTTCTAGTTTCCCAAATAAAAAAAGATAATTTTCAAGATGATGTTTTAGATGTTGAGATGTTTTCTTTTGAAATATTTATTTGGAGGTAGAAGGCACAGATCTGGACTCTATGTTGAATGTGGTTTCAAATTATAAAGCCTCGGGAAAGACCATTGTACTCTGTGTTGACAATATAGTAACTTGAAGGACCATCATATATGGCTGTAATCTGCATAGTCAAACATTCGCAGTAATTTGGGATTTGTTGAAGAGTTCAATTACTTTGATGTGCCAGAGGATGCCCCCATTGTCAACAAATCATTTAATCTAATTTCCTTCATATAAGATCTGTCTTGGCCAATGGAATGTGCTGTTATTCTGAAATGGGAGAGCAAAACAGCTCAGCCACCCAATAGTTGGCCACACCAGTGAACAATTTGGACATACCTTTTCTTTGTATGGTATCTACTGTTATTTTATGTTTCTACATTGTAGATTTATATTGAAGATCTGAAAGTAAGGAAGGAACACATATGAAATTAAAAAGTAAATAAAAAAAGTGTTAAACTAGAATATGTTATATGAATATGATATTTTATATTCTTCAAAGTGGCCCATTTGAATTTGATGAAAACTTTGCCCACTCTTGGCATTCTCTAAATTAGTGTCACCTGGGTATATTTTTCAACAGTCTTGAAAGAGTTCACAGAGATATATGACTGTTTTTTCTTCACTCTGCAGTCAAGTTTATCCCATACCATCTCATTTGAGTTAAGGACAGGTGATTGTGGAGGTCGCATCATCTCACATAGCACTTCATTGTTCTCCTTGGTCAAACAGCCCTTACATAGCTTAGGCTACTTTCACACTAGCGTTAGCACGGATCCGGCACCTAAAGGGTGCCGACGGATCCGTGCTAACGCTATACATGTGTGGAGCCGGAGCAGCGCTCCGGCCCCACACATGACACACATTAAAACAACACACAGACTACATACAAACAAACATACAGACATACATACAAACATACAGACATACATACATACTCACATACTCCCGGGACGCCGGCAGAACGTCTTCACGCGCCTCCTGCGCGCAGTGATGACGATTCCCCACAGCGCCCTCTGCTGGGCGCAGTGGGGAAACGTCATCGCAGCGTGCAGGAGGCGCGTGAAGACCTGCTGCCGGCGTCCCGGGAGTATGTGAGTATGTATGTATGTCTGTATGTTTGTATGTATGTCTGTATGTTTGTTTGTATGTAGTCTGTGTGTATGTATGCCGGATCCGGAATGACCCCCCATTGGAAATCAATGGAGGACAGATCCGGATTACTGGTGTGTCCACACCAAACGGATCCGTCCCCATTGACTTCCATTGGGGGTCATTCCGGATCCGTCTTGGTGCGGATGCCTGGACCGGAGAGCAAACCGCAGCATGCTGCGGTTTGTTCTCCGGTCTGAAGACGGAACGGAATGCTTTCAGGAGCATTCCGTTGTCTTCAGTTCAGTTTTGTCCCCATTGACAATGAATGGGGACAAAACTGAAGCGTTTTTTTCCGGTATTGAGCCCCTTTGACGGAACTCAATACCGGAATTTAAAAACGCTAGTGTGAAAGTAGCCTTAGAGGGGTGTTTGGGGACACTAAGTACACACCAGATGGCATGGAATATCGCTACAGAATGCTGTGGTAACCATGCTGTTTAAATGTGCCTTGCAGTTTGAATAAATCACTAAAAAAGCACCCCACACTATCACACCTTCTCCTCCATGTTTCATGGTGGGAACCACACATGTACAAATTATCCACTCTCTTTTTCTGAGTCTCACAAAGACATGGCAGTTGGAACTAAAAGTCTCAAATGTACTCATAAGACCAAAGTACAGATTCCACTGGTCTAATGTCTCTTTCTTGTGTTTCTTCGGCAAATCAATTCTGTTCTTTTTGTTCTTGTTCCTCAGCAATGGCTATTGTACAGACATTTGACCATAAAGTGCAACGGCACACTGCCAACCAGATAAAGTACAAATGCCATAGTGATATGAGGTATTCTGAAGCTAATGCTATGCTTGTTTAGTAAATTAGAGATTCTTGGAAAATATATTTTGTACAAAATTATCTGAGCCCATCCACCAAATCGTCAAGGTGATCTCTGTAGGACGGGAACCTAACACTATTTCCTACCTGTTATGTGCCAACCTTGGCTTCCGTATAATCAGGTGGTACTGGTTCCACATGCATGCTGGAACCCCTCTGCCTTTTGCCAGAGTCCACACGGCTTTATAGTTACACTAATTAAAATCAGCCTATGGGGCAGATGGGCTAGTCAGGAGTGCATGACCAAATGGGGTAGCCACACCTCCAGTACAAACTTACAAAGAAAAAAGGGGATTTCAGTCAGCACATCTCAGTGTGCAGGTGCACGTTGCTATGGCTAAATGCACAAGGAAAGAAAAATACATACAATGCAACAGCACACTGCCAACAAGATAAAGCACATAACAGGTAGGAAATAGTGTTAGGTTCCCTTCCTACAGAGATCACCTTGACTATTTGGTGAATCTCTAATTTACTAAACAAGCATAGCATTAGCTTCAGAATACCTCATATCACTATGGCATTTTGTGCTTTATCTGGTTGGCAGTGTGCCGTTGCATTGTATGTATTTTTCTTTCCTTGTGCATTTAGCCATAGCAACGTGCACCTGCGCACTGGGATGTGCTGACTGAAATCCCCTTTTTTATTTGACCATAAAGGCCTGATTCTCAAAGACCCCTCTGAGCAGTTGATGCTGAAATGTCTCTGGTACTTGTACTTGATCTCTGTAAAGTTCTAATTTGAGATGCTGTCCATTTGCAGTTTCGGAGGCTCGTAACTCTAATGAACTTATCCTCTGCAGCAGTGGTAGCTCTTGGTCTTCCTTTCCTGGGGTGGTCCTCAGGAGGCCAGTTTCATCATAGTATTTGATGATTTTCATGACTACACTTAAGAATAGCTTCAAAGTTCTGGAAATTTCTGGATTGTCTGACCTTCATGTCTTAAAATAATGATGGGCTACCATTTCTCTTGTGTGGTTCCTGCCATAATGTGGATTAGAAAAGTAGTGGAAAAGGGCTAAACACTGTATCAGACTGTGTACCAATCCTGCCTCTGAACAACACAAGTGATGGTCTCAAGCACATACAAAGGCAAGTCATTCCACAAATTAACTCCCAACAAGGCATACCTGTTAACTGAAAACCGTTCTAAGTGACTACCCCATGAAGCTGATTGGGGAAATGCTAAGAGTGTGCAAGACTTCCATCAAAGCAAAAGCGGTTATTTTCAAATATCTAAAGTATAAGACATGTTCTGGTTTGTTTACCACTTTTTTGTTTAATACTTAATTCCATATGTGTTGTTTCATTATTTTCATGTTTTCAATATAAACCTACAATGTAGAAAATAAAAAAGCAAGAAAAACCATGAAGTGAAAAGAAGTGGCCAAACTATTGACTGTGGTACTGTATGCTCACAGAATCAGGCTAATGTGAGCATTATAAAACAATAGTTTGCCTTTATTTTACATTTCCTATGGAGATCTTGCCTGGCACTAAATTCTGGCTTGGATGTGTTATTCTGAATTAGCCTACTAGAGTCAAGCATCTTTAAAGGGGTTTTCCGACATTTTAACACTGATGACCTATCCTCTGGATACAACATCAGTATCTGATTGGTGGGGTTCCAGGACCCCTGTCAATCAGCTGAAAAGGCAGAGGTGCTGGCAGTAGCACCCCAGCCTTCTTGCTGCTTTTTCTCTAGGCCAAGTGACAACACGTTCATCAATCACATGGCCTAGGCCATGAAAAACATTATCTCCCTAATAATTTATATACAGTTAGTTAATGTGTTATCTATATTGCATTGAATTGTATAAAAAAAAAATTAAGGTGGACCTATGTAACCCTAATCATCCTACTGTTTTTAATCTCATATTTTTCTAAAAGTTTTTGTCTTTTTATACTGGCAAAATAATATGTATATATAAATTGTATCCATTACAGTGTTGATGGTAGCTGGCAGACCCCACCTGCCTCCTGCTGCTATCCTCTGGGTTGGCATAGCTGCATCCTGCTCATCAGTCAGTTGTCTCTTCCAGTGCCCATAGGACGCATGCGCAAGATCCCTCAGACTCTTAAAGGGCCATTGCGCGTTCCTATGCAACTGGCAAACTGTGGATATTTTAGACATCTTCCCGAGTGTGAAGGTGCCTAAACAATAAGGTTCTTTAGCTTGCTTAACCTAAACCTGCAAAGGTGTGTTGTTCTGATGTCTGCCTGTATACCTGCCCTTGATCCTATTTCATGAATTTGCGCAAATTATGACTGCCCTGACCTCGGCTCTGTTAACAAATATGAATTTTCCAGTTCCCTTAGTGCCATGCACCGGTGTCTCTGACCTCCATGGCTCATTTGTCAACCACACCAGGACTACTCCAAGAGGGAGCAACCTTTTGCATGCAGCAAAATCCAGATCCCTGTACAGGGTTTAAGGGGTGAATACCAGGGGGCTGCCAGGATAATGCCCTTAGGTTTAGCCCAAAGTCAAATTGATTAATTAACACAGTGGTTACACACCCACGCCATAACAGTACCTATAGGTTATAATATTTTTAAATATTTAGAATTATAATATCTTTAGACCTGCCTGTAGTTTTCTTTGGGGATGCAAAATGCCAATGTATGTCTCCTAAAATAAAGTTACTGCACTTTCATTATTTGGGTGGACTACAGTACCCTGAAAGATTATCAAAATTAGGGTTATTCACTTTAGAAAAAAGACGACTGAGAGGAGATCTAATAACTATGTATAAATATATCAGGGGTCAGTACAGAGATCTCTCCCATCATCTATTTATCCCCAGGACTGTGACTGTGAGTAGGGGACATCCTCTGCGTCTGGAGGAAAGAAGGTTTGTACACAAACATAGAAGAGGATTCTTTACGGTAAGAGCAGTGAGACTATGGAACTCTCTGCCTGAGGAGGTGGTGATGGTGAATTCACTAAGAGTTCAAGAGGGGCCTGGATATATTTTTGGAGTGTAATAATATTACAGACTATAGCTACTAGAGATGGGTTGTTGATCCAGGGAGTTATTCTGATTGCCTGGCTTCTACCTCATAGGTTTTTTTTTGCCTTCCTCTGGATCAACTTGCAAGATAACAGGTCGAATTGGATGTCTTTTTTCAGCCTTATAAACTATGTTACTATGTTAGGCGCAGCTCAGCCCCATAGATACCAAGCACAACCTCTGTACAATGCTTGGTAAGCAAGGAGAAGGCTGTGGTGCTCACAGAAGCACTGGTGCCTTCTCAAACAGCTGATGTTTGGGTTTTCGACCCTTGCCAATCACAAACTGATGACCTATGCAGTATTAAAATCCTGGAAAAGCCTTTTAAGCAGTCTGAAATCAGTCTGCTATCCCTACTGTACAAGTGACAAGTCTTGCTTCTATGTTTTTGGGAACCCCTGACAAGGGGACCCTGGTTGGGGAACACTATTCAACTGTATGGAAGGCTACATGCTAAAAAGGTTCTTCAAAGCTGTACAAAGCTGTAGAAATATAAATGTACTGTCCTGTTCAGAACAGTATATGACAACATCTCCCAAGTGTAGTATTCTAAAAATAAACCCAGAAATATATTAAAAACGGCATATTGGATAAAAAAGAAAAATGTAAAAGTTAAAGTGGATTTATTTGTATTTTGCTTTATGAATATTTTGTTTAATTTATCATTTTTAAATAATTTTCTGTATCATTTGTTTTCCTACAAGTGATTCAATAAGCATAAGCACAAATATTAAATCTTATTGTGAATGCAGCCCTTGCCTCATTCTGATGAAAAAAGCACCCATTATTATATTAAATAGCAACCGCGATTTGCATGCGTATTTGGACAGGAGACTTCTATTCTATAAAGCTCTGGAAAAAAAAACAATATGAAATTTGAATATGTTTAGTTATGGAAAGTTTTAAGACATCAGCAATTTATGCAACAATATTTGCTCAAAAGTATGTAAATGGGAATAGGTCACTTTTTATGTGAGTTTAAGTGAAATTGTAAAAGCTCAGGATACGTTGCTGCTAATTCTATTCCTTGAAAAGTATCCTCTTGTCAATTTGGCCATGCTTGATCGAATTTGCTGGATAAAAAATCAGGTGGTGGATGGGTGGATTTATTTTCCACTGAACGCACAGTTAAATTCCTGCATCTCCTTTAGATGCCATTACAATTCATTTTCAATCTACTTCTTGTTAGAATTGCAGAATATGGCTTTGAAACTAAATATGTCACAAATTTTAACAAACTCATGCTTTTTTTTACAGACAAGTGAGAGAAGACAGGACATCTAGTCAAAAGACAGAATGGGCCAAGCTGGTCAGAAATAACAATACATTATAGTTGCACCTACCAACATAGCAAGTGTTTCAGCAGTGATGATGGTAGAATTGTAATTAGCATTTCTCTAGAACTGGTCCATCTAGAGGCCTAGAACCACAGCAACAATGTAACCTGTCTTCTTCTAGAAGCGTTCATTATATTTATATCTGGGGGAGGGGGAAGGGAAGCAACTGAATTCATTCTACTTGGACCTGTCAGATGTATAAATACTGCCAGCTAATCATTTCCTTTTGACTTACCATATATTTCGAGGTCCCTGAGGGTCTGAATGTCTGCTACTGTCATCATAAGGTAAAAGCATGTTTCCGCTTTTTTGTAAAAAGAAGTCTTAGATGCTTCAGCCGTTTCCTTTGTGTATGATCTTGGGTTTACAATGACTTACACAATTAAAGGGGCAGATTTACTAATCCCATAGATGGTGTAAATTTTGACATGTTGTATAGACACCAAATGTGTCACAGTGGTGCATGCAAGGGTAATCTTAGAAGAGGATATAGTGCTAAATCTGCACTGCATTCTCAGTATTTTTAACTCAATGGTGGGCATTTATCAGTTGAAAACATTTTCATGTCACTTTCGGTTTTGCATTGTATGTGCATAGTTTTCATGTATTTGGTGCAACTGCATTCTGCTGCATTCTGCTTAGTCTTAAAAAGTACAGTAGGAGGCTGCTCGCTGTAGGATGCAACTTTTCTGTGACATTTCAGGTGTTGCAGATAGTAAATGTGCCATAATCCAGGTCTAATCTCACTTTTCTGCTTTATACATAGACCACTTTGGAAAGTGGCATACCGTACAACATTTTTACACCAACAACCTGATGTATCTGGTTTGATAAATATCCCCCAATATTCATAGAAAACAATTTAAAAAAAAAAGTTTTGGTTGTTTTTTGCCACTGAAAATTACAAACAAAATATTGCACTTCTGTAACAGTGAGCAGAGAGAAACAAAACTTATACATAGATACTCCTATATTTTGCTGCTGCAAGGAAAACATGTCACCTGTTAGTAAAATAGTAGTTGTTGAATTGGGATAACAGCATGATAGCTCTTTTCTTTTCTTGATAGGCCTAGATAAAGATGTCTATAGAAGAGCATTGCATGTATCAATGTGATGCACTAATTAAGTCACTCATCCCCTTTTCTCATTGGTTGGAATGAATGGTCTGAGCGGGAAAGTCAAGAGAGACTGCTGTGCTAAAAATCCAAACCACGAAGGAAGAGCCTGGACAGGAAGGAGAAAACATAGAGTGACCTGAAAAAGTTATATCCAGAAAACCATACACTCATTTTTTTGTAAAACTATGAAATAAAAATACATAGAATATTCACTTATAGGCATTGTAGTGTCCCTTTAATCATGGAAGATCTGCATGGCTGGTTAGTAAAAGTTGCACAGACATATTGACCATACAGTACTACATTTTGAGCTGAAAACTTTTATATCTCGATTTACACCTTTACTTACAGTTCAAACCAGCTTGAGCAATGACTGGAAGTAGTGGTGCTTGTTAGAAATATCTGACAATCACACTTGCATGTTCTGACTCTTTATTTAAGCACCAAAGGGTTAGTTATTTCTTGGACTCATACACCTATACAGAAAGTCTGAGCTGGAATTTTGTATATGGGAATCCTCTATCCCATGTAATCCCAGGTTCAGGTAACTCCTGTTCAATAGCTAAATCACAGGAAATGTTTCTTATGATACAGCAGAGTAATACTGCATTAATGTTGAGCTGTGTATTTATAAGTATATAAGTCACATAATAACATTTTATCTAACATGAATGGTAGTTAATATTACTAATTAATATTATTTTATTTACTTCTTAGTACCTTTTCATAGTATTCATTTATTTAGGAAAACCAGGAGGCAATGGATTTCTGTGTTACAATTGTGTCCTCAATTAAACAATAGTGCATGTACCATGTTAAATCAGCCTACGATTTCCAATAACATTTCAAGATAAGCTACCATGTGTGTCTCATCTCATCTGAGTCTCCATTCCATTGTGAGATTCATGTCCCCACCCATCCCTTGGTTGAACTTGATGGACTTATGTCTTTTTCAACCGTATTATGTGTGCCAACATGAGTAATAGTACTGTATCTGACCACTATATGACTTGTATGTGGCATTTTATAGCGTTTTTCCAATTTGAAAGCTATACCGTCATTCTCAGTTATCCCTGACCTGGTGGGTGGAGACTAGCTGTAATGCTGTCTCCCTATAGACTATCTGGCAACCCATGTTAGCCACTGCTCTACTGTCCCGGGCAAATGCAGGCGTTGTTCCACTCTCCTTGTGTGTATTGAGACTAATGCTCAGTGAACTTCCTTTCAGCACTGTCCAACCGCTCCCTGTCCAGCTCCTGACTAAAATGCTGATCAGCATTCTTTTTTCATTTATCTGGGCTGTGGTTTTACCTCCTGGTTTTCTAGTAACCAGCTTTGCACCAGTGTCTCTGGTCCTAATGGGTCAGAAGCCAACTACAACAGGATTACTCCAGGAGGTAGTAACCTGGTTGGTACCCTGCAGTGAAGTCTAGATCCCTGTAGAGGGGTTAAAGGGTGAATACCAGGGAACCACCAGGACAACACCCATAGATTTATCAGAAAGTCAAAATGGTTATGTGGCACAGTGGGTGCACAACCACTGTCCATTACAATAGAGACATTAGAATCTACTTACTCTCTCTTACTCAGAATGACACCTTATAGGACATTATAGAGAAGCACTGAGCAGTTGTGATTGCATGAGGGAAATATAAAACATACTGTTGGCTGCTGCAGTGCCTGTGTGTGTCTGTTTCTCTCACTGCAGCTCACTCTTCCCTCTTCCGTCCATAACCTTCTTACGGAGCTTGTAATCTGACCGTTCTGTGAGCAGACAGTTCGTTTTAGTATCTCAAGATGGAATAATTAGCAATTTCTGAGAGAAGGTTAGTTTAGGAAGCTGGTGAGGGAGTGAGGGGTAGCCAAATAGTAAAATAGTTGATGAAAAGGAAAGAGATATCTTTCTCTGATAAAATACATTATGAAGTTTATTATGTTCACTCGTACTATTGATTTATGCAAAGCTGTGTGAAAAATGAGTGACCATTTAAACCTTTATTCTTCATGTACAGCAGATTGTCTAACTTGAAAAACACCTTCTCAAATAGTGTGTATGCCTCTAAGAATCCGATGAGTCATTCAGTGGTGATACTTAAAGTAACCTACTCTCTGGGTATGTCATAAATGTCAGATTGATCAGAATCCGATACCCAGCACCCCCACTGATTGGGTCTTTTCATCAGCCACTAGCACTAGAAACAAGACAGAAAGTAAAAATACAGTGAAACCTCCCGAGCAGACCACTTCTATGAGAAGACCCCCCCCCCTTCCCGACCGATTTTTTTTTGCGACCGATTTTTCCTCAATGCATTTCTATGGACAATGCCTCTCTTTTAGCAGACCACCCCCTGATCCGACCCTCGACCGCACTTTTTGTACATATTTTGTTGTTGGAAACCCCCCTATAAAGACCAGAAGCAGAGAACACATACCGATATCAGCGCTGACAGACGCCATGATGCAGGAGGAGGATAGAGAGAGCTAGCACGGGAGCCGGACGACACATCATTGGAGAGCAGAAGAAGGAGGCGTGGCTATCTCACTGAGAGGAAGAAGACGGCTCCATAGCGTTTAGGCCGCGGGACCACGCAAGCACCAGAAGACTGTAAGATCTACAGTACTGTACTGTACAGTGCCCAGGTGATGTCATCAGGGGGATCAGGAAAGTCAGGGGGGCCTAGATGGGGACCAGGTATGTTGGGGGTATCTATTATGGCGACCAGGAATGTCATAGGAGGCCATATTGATTACAAGAGATGCTATGGGGGGCATATGAGGACCAGGGATGCTATGGGGGGCCATATGGGGACCAGGGATGCTATCGGGGGCCATATGGGGACCAGGGATGCTATGGGGGGCCATATGGGGACCAGGGATGCTATGGGGGTACCATATGAGGACCAGGGATGCTATGGGGGGGCCATATGGGGACCAGGGATGTCAGAGGGGGCCATATTGATTACAAGAGAAGCTATGGGGGGCCATATGGGGACCAGGGATGCTATGGGGGCCATATGGGGACCAGGGATGCTATAGGGGGGCCATATGGGGACCAGGGATGTTATGGGGGGCATATGAGGACCAGGGATGCTATGGCAAAAAGCTGCATGAGTATTATGCTTGCACCCTGTGCCTACCTCTGCCCTGTTTACGTTGTGGGCACAGGCGCCTCACTACTCACCTTGTCCCTCACCACCTTCCACTGTGGCCACTGGCATCTTCTGCAGACTACCCATTCTCCTTCTTGCCATCCTGTCCTGGCTTCTTTAAAGTGCACACGCTCATACTAGGACTATTAAAGGGGCCGCGCACAAGTCCACATCCTTCCCCAGCCAATGGCTGGCGGCCCCAAGGTATTCAAGGCCTCCAACTGAGGAGGGTCTTTGAGCTTTAGGGTTTCTAGTTTCTAGTTAACAGCAAAGATATCATTCTCTGTCTGACTTCCATATACGGAACTTGAGCCTGACAACCGACTCTGACTCCTAGCTGCCTGCCCTGACCTTAGTCTGTTCTCAGATTGCCCTTCAGCTGCCTGCCATGACTTTGGACTTGTTTCTCATATATGCTTGTATGCTGTCTGCTCTGACCACAGCCTGTCTCCTGACTTTGTATATTGCCTGACCCATCAGTTCTTGCACCATTGTCTCTGATCCTCATAGGTAAGCTACCAACTATACTGGGACTACTTTAAGAAGTGGCAGCGTTGTAGGTTCTCTGCAGCAATATGCTTGTATGCTGTCTGCTCTGACCACAGCCTGTCTCCTGACTTTGTATATTGCCTGACCCATCAGTTCTTGCACCATTGTCTCTGATTCTCATAGGTAAGCTACCAACTATACTGGGACTACTTTAAGAAGTGGCAGCGTTGTAGGTTCTCTGCAGCAAAGTTCAGATCCCTGTATAGGAGTTAAAGGATTACAATGAGTCAGTCACCAGTTGATATTTGTAGTTCTTCTGAATGCATGAGGTGTGGGATATTGTTGGATGATGGATCAAGTTTTGAAGGATGAGGATGAAGAGGGAAGGGGGTGAAAAGAGTTAGATTAGGGGATCTAATAGACCACTCTTAAAAGATGCATTATTAGGGTATGCCTCAAACCGTGGATGTTAGGAATTAACCTAATTGCATTGAGTACAGCATTCCATAGAATTTGTGACGCTTGGGAGAAGTCTTGAGTTATGGTTGATGGTAATTTTAAATCAGTTTCAGAGTGTGTAGAACATGGGTAGGGTGCTGGACAGAAATAAAGGAGGAGATATTGGGCGGGGGGGGGGGCTCCAAAAAGGGTTATATGGGTGAGAGTGAGGAATTTAAATTGAATCCTGAACTGTATGGGCAACCAATGCAATGAGTGGCACAAGGTAAAGGCATCGGAAGAGAGATTAGACAGATAGATGAGCCTGGCTGCTGCATTCAGGATAGATTAGAGAGAGGAGAGTTTAGTAAGGGTCTCCAATTAAAATGAGTTACAGTAATCAAGATGAGAATGGATGAGGGCAACAATTTTGATTCGATGTGACCCATATTATTCGTTGGCCTTATTTTGGGCAGTGCCATGTGTATGGTCTCCTTGCTCTATTTCAGTAGGGACCCTCAAAATGTTCTTTTCGTGTGTTGTTTCTTTTTTTTCACCTCAGTTTGTTTAGCAAAGCATATTTTCATTTGACGTTGACTGGCTCTGCAACATTTTTGTATGCAGGTGGCACCCCAGTTCTTGCTATATTATTGTGGTCTCTTTGATAGTCTCTTAAATAACTCTAGATGACAGTCATTATGATGCAGTTTGTCAAGGTTAAGGAGCAGTCAGTGGCTAAAGCAATTTGGAAGGATGGCATTATTAAGTGAAAATAGACAAGAAACAGTCTAAATTTGGTATGTAACATGAGCAAAGGTTTAGAAATTAAAGCAGAGCACAATGTAAGTAGAGCAAAGTATAATAATCTGACATTCAGGAAGTGCATAGGCAAAGCTTATACAAGAATTCAGGAGATATGGCTAGTGTCACGCGAGGTCGGCGTCGTGCTCCCTCTGCACGACGTCGCCGGACCTCTCCGCCCCCCTAGAGACGAGCAATAGGGAATTGAAGTGCTGGTCTTGTCAGCCAGCACTTCATGAGTTAATTCTCTGTTTGGGTTTAGCCATGTGGTGCTGATCACACCACATGGCTACTTTACATATTGTTTGGACAGCTTGCTCCGCCTCAGGTCATGTGATGCTGGCCACATCACATGATCCTGGGCGGGCTATTTAAAGATGGCAACTGCCTCACTCAGATGCCTGTGATTAGTCTTCTGAGATCAGTGCTGTGTGTTGGACCTTGCTGTCGGATTATTGGTGTATTGGATTTTGGCTTTGGACTTAGACTACGCTTTTGTGATTCCCCTCAGTATTTGACGTGACCTCCTGTTCTTGACTTGGCTTGCTGACGATTCTGCTGTTGTGTTTGTTTCTGTCTGTGTTCGTCTTTCCCTGTGTTCCCTTCCCTGTGCACGTACTCAGCATAGGGACTGTCTCCAAGTTACGGTTTTGTCGCCTAGGGCATCTACTGTAAGTAGGCAGGGAAAGAAGTGGGGTTCAGACAGGGCACACTATCCCTTGTTTCCCTGTCGTGACAGAATCACAGGCCATACCTAATGGAGCCGTTGCGAGTACTCACGGACCAGATGAGTAACATGGCTCAGATGATCCAGGATTTGGCCGGGAGACTCCAACATCAGGAGCAGCTGCGGACTGCACCCGCAGTCGTTCCCTCCATGCCAAACCCCAATATTGAACCCCATGTAAAATTGCCCGATCGGTTTTCTGGGGACCGAAGGACTTTCCGTTCCTTTAAGGAAAGTTGTAAATTATATTTCCGTTTACGCTCACACTCCTCGGGTTCTGAGCAGCAGCGGGTAGGAATAATTATTTCCTTGCTGCAAGGTGATCCGCAGGAGTGGGCTTTCTCATTGCCACCTGACTCCCCTTGTCTATTGTCTGTGGAGGCTTTTTTCCGGGCCCTAGGTCTTTTATATGAAGAACCTGACTTGGCCGCTGTAGCTGAAACTCAGCTCAGAGACATTCGGCAGGGTAACCGTCCAGTTGAGGATTACTGTGCTGAGTTCAGAAAATGGTGTGTGTCCTCTAAATGGAATGACCCTGCTTTGAGAAGCCAGTTTAGGGTGGGACTGTCTGACCATCTGAAGGATTTACTAGTTAGTTATCCTACTCCTGACACCTTAGAGGCGACTATGACCTTAGTTATCAAACTTGACCGACGGTTTAGGGAGAGACAAAAGGAACGTTCTGTTGCCCCTCAAGTTGCCGTGTTGTCCGAAGTTCCTCTTCAGAGCCCGTCTCCTATCAACGTCCAGGAGGAGCCTATGCAGTTGGGAGTTACTATGAGGGATCAGAGACGCCTGAGAGGGGCCTGTTTTTACTGCGGTGAGATGAACCACTGGCTCCAGCAGTGTCCGAGACTTCTGCTCTCAAAAAGGTCTGTTCCTGGAAGTAAGGTACCCCCTGCGGTGGTAAGAAAGAAAATCTTGTTACCTATTTCCATTTCTTATAACCAACTCAAGAGATCCGGTGAAGCATTTGTGGATTCAGGTTCTGCTGCTAATTTTATTGATTATGATTTTGTGCAATCTGTGGGTGTGCCTATAATTCCTTTAAGGGAGGTAATTCAAATTATCGCACTGGATTCCACTCCATTGAATAATGGGAGAGTGGAGTTTTGTACTCCTGAGGTTGTATTAACTGTAGGAATTACCCATACTGAGACTTGCTCCTTCCTTGTATTAAAGGATTTACCTGCCGACCTTGTTTTAGGTCTGCCTTGGTTACAGGACCACAACCCTGTGATCAACTGGTCGGTAGGTGAATTGGAAAAATGGGGAATGAATTGTGACAAATGTTGTAGATCAGTATTGCAGTTGGGAGGTACCACTGAGTCTCTTTCCTTGCCCAAGTATATTGGCGATTTTTCGGACGTGTTTTCCATGTCCGAGACTGAGTTCCTCCCTCCTCACCGGCAATATGATTGCGCCATCCACCTTATTGAGGGATCCAAATATCCCAAAGGTCGCATTTATAATCTCTCTACTCCTGAACGTCAGTCCATGAGGGATTATCTCAAAGAGAGTCTGGCCAAGGGTCACATCCGGCCTTCAGTTTCTCCCATGGGGGCAGGTTTTTTCTTTGTTGGTAAAAAGGATGGAGGATTGAGGCCCTGTATCGATTACAGGGAGCTCAATAAAATCACTGTTAAAAACAGATACCCGTTGCCCCTTATTCCTGACTTGCTGAATCAGGTCCAGGGGGCCTGTTGGTTCACCAAGCTGGATTTGAAGGGGGCATACAACCTAATCAGGATTCGTGAGGGGGACGAATGGAAAACTGCGTTTAATACCCCGGAGGGTCATTATGAGTACTTGGTAATGTCTTTTGGGTTAAGTAACACTCCGGCAACTTTCCAAAACTTTGTCAATGACATTTTTAGACCATTTATTGGGAAATTTGTAATTGTCTATATTGATGACATCCTGATTTTTTCTGCAGACTGGGAGAGTCACGTATCTCACACTAGGCAAGTGCTGGAGGTGTTGCGTGAAAACAAGTTGTTTGTTAAAGGGGAAAAGTGTACCTTTGGTGTTCAGGAAGTGGCCTTTTTGGGATACATTCTCACCCCTTTTTCTTTCAAAATGGACCCAGTTAAAGTACAGGCCATTGTGGATTGGGTGCGACCTTCCTCTTTGAAGGCGCTCCAGCGATTTCTGGGGTTTGCTAATTTTTATCGTAAATTTGTCAAAAATTTTTCAGTGGTAGCCAAACCCATTACGGATTTGACTCGCAAGGGGGCTGATCTGGTCAATTGGCCCCCTGCAGCAATTGAGGCCTTTGAAAGGTTAAAGCAGTGTTTTATTAATGCTCCTGTGTTGGTCCAGCCTGATCAAAGTAAGCCTTTTGTAGTTGAGGTGGATGCGTCTGAGGATGGTGTGGGGGCTGTACTGTCCCAGGGGTCTTCCACCTTAACTAATCTTATGCCATGCGCCTTCTTCTCCCGCAAGTTCTCTCCTGCCGAGAGGAATTATGATATTGGGAATAGGGCGTTACTTGCAATCAAGTGGGCATTTGAGGAATGGCGTCATTTTTTAGAAGGGGCATTTCACCGCATTACGGTCCTCACGGATCATAAGAATTTAATGTTTCTAGAATCGGCTAAGCGATTGAATCCTAGACAGGCGAGGTGGGCTTTGTTCTTTACTCGTTTTGATTTTTGTGTTACCTTCAGACCCGGGAGCAAGAACGTTAAGGCCGATGCCTTATCCCGAAGTTTCCAGGCGTATCAGCCTCCTGACGTCCCTCCTGAGCCCATCCTGCCAGCTGATATCATCGGGGCCGCTACCTCATCTGACCTCGCTTCTGAAATCTCGGCAGGACAACATCTTGCTCCCATTGGTACCCCCAATGACAAATTGTTTGTGCCGGCTCATTTGCGGTTGCGACTGCTGGGTGAGTGCCATAATTCTGTTTTGTGTGGACATCCTGGCATCAATGCCACCAAGGAGTTGGTCTCTAGGCAGTATTGGTGGCCGTCAATCTCCAGAGATGTTCAGGCTTTTGTAACTGCGTGTAACACTTGTGCCAGGTCCAAGAATACCAAGACACGACCTATGGGTGAGTTACATCCTTTACCCATACCTAGTAGACCTTGGTCACATCTGTCCATGGACTTTATCACGGACTTGCCGTGCTCTGAGGGTAAAACCGTGATATTTGTGGCAGATATTTTGTTGACAGATTCAGCAAAATGTGTCATTTTATTCCTTTGTGTAAATTACCCTCTGCGAAGGTCTTGGCGTCCGTGTTCATTGATAATATTGTCAAACTACATGGTGTTCCTGAGAATATCGTTTCTGATAGGGGAGTACAGTTTGTGTCTAGGTTCTGGAGGGCGTTCTGTAATAAGATTGGTATCTCTTTGTCCTTTTCATCAGCCTTTCATCCGGAGACCAATGGTCAGACTGAACGTCTTAACCAATCCATTGAGCAATATCTTAGATGTTATGTTTCTGATAACCAACATGTGTGGGCCAGATTCCTGTCTCTGGCTGAATTTGCAATTAATAATCGTGTTAATTCATCCTCTGGGATGTCGCCGTTTTTCTGCAATATGGGTTTTCATCCACGCTTTAGCTCCTTTTCCCCATCTGCGTCGGTTGTCCCAGATGTCAATGATTTTTCTCAAGAACTGTGCACAGTTTGGGCACAGGTTCAGTCGAACCTGGAAAAGGCCCAAGGAGTTCAAAAAGCTAAGGCTGATAGAAAACGTTCTAAGGGTGTGAATTTTAAGGTTGGGGATAAGGTATGGTTATCGACTAAAAATCTCAACATGAGGGTACCATCCTACAAGTTTGCACCTCGCTTCATTGGTCCTTACAGGATCACCAAGGTGATCAATCCGGTTTCTTTTAGGTTATGTTTACCCGACTCCCTTCGTGTTCATAATGTTTTTCATGTGTCTTTGCTCAAACGTTATGTTGCTCCCGTTGGTCCTGAGGAACAGTCTCCGCCTCCGGTTGAGGTAGCAGGACAAATGGAGCATGAGATTGCCAGAATTGTGGATGTGAGAAGGGTCCGGAATTCCTTCCAGTACCTCGTACATTGGAAGGGGTTCGGTCCTGAGGACAGGTCTTGGGTACCGTTGACCAGGATGCATGCAGACTCGCTCATCCGAAAGTTCCATCTGCAGCATCCCGATAAGCCTGCTCCCGCTGGTAAGGGTCCGGTGGCCCCTCGTGAAGGGGGGTACTGTCACGCGAGGTCGGCGTCGTGCTCCCTCTGCACGACGTCGCCGGACCTCTCCGCCCCCCTAGAGACGAGCAATAGGGAATTGAAGTGCTGGTCTTGTCAGCCAGCACTTCATGAGTTAATTCTCTGTTTGGGTTTAGCCATGTGGTGCTGATCACACCACATGGCTACTTTACATATTGTTTGGACAGCTTGCTCCGCCTCAGGTCATGTGATGCTGGCCACATCACATGATCCTGGGCGGGCTATTTAAAGATGGCAACTGCCTCACTCAGATGCCTGTGATTAGTCTTCTGAGATCAGTGCTGTGTGTTGGACCTTGCTGTTGGATTATTGGTGTATTGGATTTTGGCTTTGGACTTAGACTACGCTTTTGTGATTCCCCTCGGTATTTGACGTGACCTCCTGTTCTTGACTTGGCTTGCTGACGATTCTGCTGTTGTGTTTGTTTCTGTCTGTGTTCGTCTTTCCCTGTGTTCCCTTCCCTTCCCTGTGCACGTACTCAGCATAGGGACTGTCTCCAAGTTACGGTTTTGTCGCCTAGGGCATCTACTGTAAGTAGGCAGGGAAAGAGGTGGGGTTCAGACAGGGCACACTATCCCTTGTTTCCCTGTCGTGACAGCTAGACACACCTGCAATGAGATTGGTAATTAACAGACCTGGGTTAAACTGGGCTCTAGAAAAAGGAACTGTCCAACATCTCAAGTAGATGAGTCAGCAAGGACTGCTACTTGGAATATGTAAGGTTCTGGGATCAAATCTAGATGTAAGTTGATGTTCTTGTTTAATGAATTCTTTAAATTTGCATATTAAAGGGCTGTTCCTTGGCAGCCTCTTTTTTAACTTTTAGAACATGTCAATCAGACCGGTTAAAAAAGTGAGAATGGTGGTGGTCCAACCTTTGAGACCTCCAGTGTTGCCAAGAACAAGGAAGCTGTAGTCCACATTCACGGCTGGTGAGCACAATGAACATGTGTTGTTTCTCTCCATGGGCATGGATGATCACTCTGATAGTATTCGAATGCTCATTCTGCTCTGTGTGGCTGTATTCGCATATATTAACATATTCTTTCACGTTTCATGGGTGCACCAGTGTGCTAGTATTATCAGTTTTTGTTTAGCCTTATATATATTATTTAATCTAATTTCTTTTTACTTACGGTAAGACTCCATTGTCTATGATAAGTCACACGTGGTATGACAGCACCATAATGATTTATGACGTATTATTATCACCATGCTCTGAGATTTTCACTCTTCGTTTATGTCATGTCATAAACCTTTAGTGTGTATTTTTCAATGGAAAGGGACTTTCATATGAACATCTTTTAGAATCACAGCTTGCAACCTTAATTTGTAATAAGATGTCAAATTTATATTTATGACCTCATTACTGATGTTATCACAGCTCGCCACAAAAGTGGTATAAATTATCAATGACTCCACAATGCTGCAAAATAATTAAAAGATAACTAACTTGTACCCACACACTGGAAGCTTGATGTAAGGCCTCCTCAAGCCATCCATCTATGACTAGGTCTAAGGATTGACACTTTTATTTATTGAGCCCTCAAATTATAACTGTGTCTCATGCTGAGTCTATATTCTTATATATAGTAAGTATCACACAGACAGACGGTATACCTAATGTATTTTTTAATTAAAAGTAGACCACTTTCATATTCATTCTAGTCTTTACATTTTGTCTTACAGACCAAACATATGTTGAAACCAGTCATGTATGTGCCAGGATTTGGTCACAATTCCGCACCCATTTAGAATTCCTAAAAAATTTCCTTCTCAAAAACTATGCAGAGCAGCAGACATAATTATTTGGCTTTTTTTTTTTCTGTGGCTTTCAAGGCAAAGATAACATCTCACCTCAAGAAAAAAAAATATGGCTAAATTCATCCAAGAAGCCAATGCGTCACTATTCATATCAATTTTTTTGAAAGAGGCATTCTTCTTCAATATATGAAGGTATTGTGTGTGCATACCATCATCCTGTAGAGCAGGATTAGAAAGAGATATGTCATAGTGCACATCTGTCACTGAACTGTATAATCCTATATGCGTAGTAGTGATGGATGGCAGGAAACAGAAACTTGATTCTGAAGGTATTAGACTTGCTTATTCTAAAGGATGTATTGGCTGGAGCGAAGCAGAGTAGAACAATGCTTGACCTCATTTCATGAAGTGGTTTTTCCAAATTATTCTGGTTTGCAATAGTATTTTAAACCATTGTATGACATCCCTTATTTATATTAAACAATTTTGCAACTAATTTTTGTATTGTTCCAATTTATCTTTTCAACAGTCTTGATTAAAATCCACTTTGTGAATACAGGTCCTATGCACACCTATGTCTCTTATTGACTAAAATTAAACACAGTGTAGAGTGATCCTATTATGATATTCCCATTTTTTGCCCGTACTATTAGACTCATTATTGCTCTACCCTTCTCTGGATCAACACAATTGTAATGACTTAGATATGGCTGGAGTCTTCTCATGACTAGGCTGTAAATATTCAGGGTTTCACACTCTTTAGGAAGGACAGGTCCAATAGAAAAGGCAGGAGTCATATTGACTGGAGTCATGGTTCTGCCACAATTGCAAAGGGGAGAAGATTCCTCAACTTGCTGCTGGACCACTTTATGGGCCAGTTTGTAGAAGATCACACTAGGGGCAATGCTCTGTTGGATCTGGTCATTTCTAATGATGCAGAGCTTGTTGGAAATGTTACTGTTCATGGAACACTAGGTAGTAATGACCACAATATAATTATATTCCCCCTTAACGCTAAAAAGCTCTGGCTGGTAGAGCAAAAACACAGAATTTTAAAATGGCCAATTTCCCTGGGTTGAGGGAAGCATTTCAGGACATAGACTAGGAGTATCTATTGTCACATAATAATATTTAGGATAAATGGGAGAGCTTTAAATCCATATTGGGTAATTACACTGCAAATTGTATTCCTGTAGGTAGCAAGTATAAATAGCTAAAATTAACCCCCCCCCCCCCCCCCATGGCTTACAGCTACTGTAACAAAGGCAATAAATGCCAAAAAGGGCATTTAAAAATACAAATCTGAGGGGTCAGCTGTAGCCTTTGAAATTGACAAAGGGCTTAATAAAATCTGTAAAAAGAGATGAAATCTGTAAAAATACAAAATGAACGCCAGGTGGCAACTGACAGCAAAACAAATATCCCCAAATTCTTTAAATATATAAATAATAAAAAATCAAGGTCAGAGCAGGTAGATATGTCTTCTAAATAATGGAAAAAGGGGTTTGGTCAATGAAGATAAGGAAAGGGCGAGTTACTAAATGTTTTTTTTAGCTCTATATATACAAAAGAAGAGAAAGGAGCTGACATTGGTGGTGCCAGGGCTGTTAGTATATCTAGTAATAAGCTCAATAGGCTAACTGAAGCTAAGTTAAAATTGCACATGTGAACTTGGCTCCAGGACCAGAAGGATTACACCCAAGAGTTCTTGGTGCCTATATTCAAAAAGAGCTCTAGGTCCTCCATATTTAATTATAGACCAGTAAGCTGTACTCCAGTTATGGGAAAATGTTTGAATGACTCTTAAAGGGATTATATGCAAGAGTATATGACAGTTAATAATATAATGATTGACAACCAGCATGGGTTTACCAAGGACTAACCAGATTTGTTATTATGAGGAGGTGAGTAGAAGCCTGGACATAGGGGCGGCTGTGGATTTAGTGTTCTTGAATTTTGTAAAGGCATTTGATACTGTCCCTAGAAAAATAAGGTCTATAGGCTTAAAAAGGATAGTTTACAATTGGATTAAAAACTGGCTGTGTGCCCAGGGAATTGTGGTCAATGATTTATATTCAGAATTGTCCCATGGTATAAGTGGGGTACCCAAAGGTTCACTGCTGTGTGCTCTATTATTCAATTTTTTTGATTAATGATATTGAGGATGGGATTAATTGCACCATTTCTATTTTTGCACATCAAGCTATGTAGTACTGTGCAGTCTATGGAAGATATCTATTAAATACAAGTTGACTTGGACACTCTGAGAGTTGGGCATCAATTTGGCAAATGAGGTTAAATGTGGTTAAATGTAAAGTTTTTCATCTGGGTAGTAATAATCTAAGTGCATCATATGCTCTAGGGGATGTAACACTGGGAAAGTCACGTGTAGAGAAGGATTTAGGTGTAGTTGTAGATCATAGGTTAAATAACAGCATACAATGTCAATCAGCTGCTTTTAAGGCTAGCAGGATATTGTCATGTATTAAACAAGGCATGGACAAAGCTTTGGTGTGGCCTCATCGGGAATATGCAGTTCAGTTCTGGGCACCGTTCCATAGAAAGGATGCCTTGGAGCTGGGAAAAGTACAAATGAGAGCAACTAAACTGATGGGCATAGAGAGTCTTAGATATGAGAAAATATGGAAAGAAGATGAAAAGAATTAAATTTATTTAGACTTGAGAAGAGTTATCTAAGGCATGATTAACCTATACAAATATATACTGTAAATGGGCCATACAAAAAATGTAAAATCCCCTCAAAAGACTGGAGAAGAAAATGTTCAGTCTCCAGAGGCATCAAGGCTTCTGCTCTGTTACAACTGTGAATCTGTGGAATATACAGTACTACCTCAGGACAGCAGGAACAGTGGGTATTTTTAAAAAGAGCTTAGATGAATTCTTAAAAGTTAATTACATTAGTACTTATGAAAATGTCTGCAAATCTGGGTCTTACTCTCCTTCTTCTAAAATTCACAGTTGAATTTGATGGACTTGGCATCAACTTTTTCTCATATGATTAGAAACTTTAAAAACGACCATTAAGATCAAGTATAGACTAGTACTGCATTATTACAGTGCAATGTGGGCAGGCGACAAAGTGGCTTAGCGGCTAGCACTAGGGCCCTAGGTTCAAATCTGACCAAGGAAAACATCTGCATGGAGTCTGTACATTATCCCCATCTTTTTTGGGGTTTCCTCCCACACTCACTCCAAAGACATACTGTTAAGGTATTTAGATTGTGACCTCCAACCGGTGGCAGTGAGTGGTGATAATGTCTCTAAAGCACTGCAGAATATCTCAGCGCTATGTAAAATAATTAATTTACTAACCTACTGTAAATGCACCAGACATCTGGCTTAATCTGCACCATAAAACTAGCGTACATTCTTTGTACAATATTTAATGTGTTTTAGACATGTTTTGTGCCTCATTTGGCAATACAGGTGGCTTACTTGGAAAGGGCATGGTGTAAGATGCCACAACATGCACCAACAAATTTACACAAATAGGTGGTGTAAAGTTAGATAAAATTGTCTGAAGATTCACCAAATTTATTCATCCAACATGAGCCACTGCGATAAATGTACTGCATCTTTAAAGGGTTCTTCTACACGGACTGAAGAACATTTGTATAAATGCTCATTCCTGATAATCGGCCAGTGTAAAAAGTGTCTGCAATCAACCGAGAAATGAGCAAATGCACATTCATCAGGTGATCGTGTTGTTCGGGCAGCACAGAAAATCATTGTTCCTGTGCAGCAGATAGTGGAGTATAAACAACAATCTGCTGTGCTGGCCCAATGATTGTCTGTGGGGACAAGGGATCGCTTTATTAATCACTTTTCCCCATAAAGCGTAGATGATTGCTGAATGTAAATGCAGCCCTCATCTCTGCTGATGATCTGACAGTGATCAGGAGAGTCTGCTCTGTTCCCAATAATCTGACAGATTATCAGTCTGTGTTAAAAGAGATTTAAGGTGGATTTAGACAGGTGAACAGTAGACTGGCGGGAAGGAAGCATTCCTTCCCAACAGTCAGCTACTCGTTCAGTGAGAGACGTGAAGTGCAGCAATTTTGCTCTTTCACCAAGTGATTGGTTACACCTTATCTGGATGTGTAAATTAGAGATGAGTGAGTCGATTCGTTGATTCGTATCGAATCTTGGGAATTTTTAGCTGCGAAGCGAATCCGAATATTAGGTGATTCGCTTCAGCTTTGTACGCATTCGCTATGTAGTTTGTCCTATAAATTATACGCTATTGCTGCGTATAAGTTACTGTATTCGCTGTTGCGTACAAATTCAATTCATTAGCGAACTTATACTGTTAGTTTGTTTATCATGCGCAAAAGCCCGGGAAGAAAGTGGTCACCTGACCTAGTGGGCAGGGCTTGCTCTGATTGGCTCAGGCTCGGTAAGCCAGTAACTAGAGATGAGCGAGTACTAAAATGCTCGGGTGCTCGTTATTCGAGTCGAACTTTTCCCGATGCTCAGGTGCTCGTTTCGAATAACGAACCCCATTGAAGTCAATGGGAGACTCGAGCATTTTTGCGGGGGACCAAAGCTCTGCACAGGGAAGTTTGCCTGAAAACCTGGAAACCTCAGAAAATGATGGAAACACCACGGAAATGGACAGGAAACAGCAGGGGCAGCATGCATGGATGCCTCTGAGGCTGCTTAATCCCACCATTACCCCAAATCCTCAGGCAACAGCCTGGTGGCTACCCTCATGGCAATTGTGCTCACCCAGACCAAGAAAGGCAAGGCAAATACCCATCACATGTTAGGGAAGCACCCAACTAGGTGCAACGAAGGTCCATCACCGCCTGCAGGTGACACCACTGCTCATGCTGGCACTGCAGCTGAAATCAAGTTTAGTATCTGTTCTTATCAGTTGCTGTGCCTGCTGGTGGTATAGTGGTGAGCATAGCTACTTCCCAAGCAGTTGATCTGGGTTCAATTCCCGTCTATCGCAGGAAGCAATTCAGAATCAGTACAATATCTAATACGTCCCCCTACCCGGGTAAATTGTTTGGAGAGAGGGCCTGTAGGTGGGGGGAAAGGAGGTTTTGCTGGAAAAGCCAGAGGAGTGCCCCCTGGGCTAGCGTGTGTGGTGGTGACAACAGCCAGAATGGATTTGTAAAAACTGTTGCATCAACCGGTATGGTATCGATTCTTCTCAGTTTAATACCGTATACGTCCCCTATCTTGGGACCTTATATTTAATGGATTTTTCGACAACGGAAAAAGAGCTTGCTCTGGCCAGGGGAATGTCTTTTCCACTGCAGCTAAGGGGAGGTGTCCATGCTCTGCCTATCACAGGTCAGGAGGCAATTAAAAGAAGAACAAAAAAAAACATCAGTACAACATCTAATACGTCCCCTATCCAGGTAAATTGTTTGTAGAGTGGGCCTGTAGGTGGGGGGCAGGCTGGGGCAAGGAGGTTTCGCTGGAAGAGCCAGAGGAGTGCCCCCTGGGCTAGCATGTGTGGTTGTGACAACAGCCAGAATGGATTTTGGAAAACTGTTGCATCAACCGGTATGGTATCTATTCTTCTCAGTTTAATACCGTATACGTCCCCTATCTTGGGACCTTATATTTAATGGATTTTTCAACCACGGAAAACGGAAAAAGTGCTTGCTCTGGCCAGGGGAGTGTCTTTCCCACTGCAGCTAAGGGGACGTGTCCATGCTCTGCCTATCACAGGTCAGGAGGGAAATAAAAGAAGAACCAAACAAAAATCTGTACAATATCTAAGACGTCCCCTATCCGGGTAAATTGTTTGTAGAGAGGGCCTGTAGGTGGGGGGCAGGCTGGGGGGAAGGAGGTTTCGCTGGAAGAGCCAGAGGAGTGCCCCCTGGGCTAGCGTGTGTGGTGGTGACAACAGCCGGATGTATTTAGAATGACGACGCAGGACCCCAACTTAAAAATTTAGCATCAACTGGTACAGTCGTAAATTATGAGATTGATCAAGTGTGGCATGACTTTTTATATGGAGATTGCATGTGGTCACGTACTCCCTGGAACCCCATAGTCACCCCTTCTCTGATGTGCTAGCCCAGAACATTCTCTGCCCCAATTCGCAAGACCTTTTGCTGTTTCCGTGTGCTGACAGTGTGGATTTACCAGTGTTGTCTGAGGAGGTGGTGGACAATGGCGAGACACAGGTGTCGGGGGTGAGGTAGTTGTATGGGAAGCAAGTTACAGTGGGGACTCCTTGGGGGGGACTTTCTCATGATGGGACAGATTCAACTTGGGTGGATCAGGCACAGGAACAGATGAATTTTTTGGGGGGTTTATTTAACTTTTATTTATCAAAAATAACCACAGAGATATTTATTCGTTATCTTCTCTGCGCAGTCTGGCGTTGGGGTTCGTCACTTTGATGGCTAGCTGTGCCGCTCTCTCCACAACGGTCTGTAGGTTCTTAGATGGAGACTTTGTCGGCGATTTCAGTACAGAAGGACTTGTTGCTCATCGACAGAACCTCGACCTCCTTGACATTGTGGACAAGGAATTTGTGGGTGGACCAGGAATTTGCTGAACCCTGTGGGCAGCATGTGTTTGGTCTTCTACTTGCTACCGTATCCAATGTTGGGCAATATAGATTCGCAAGTAATATTATTTTTCACACCTATCCCCAAAAATAAAAATGTATGCAGTTTGCGCAAATAAAACTGGAAACAGGAACTGGAGAGAGGGCCTGTAGGTGGGGGGGCAGGCTGGGGGGAAGGAGGTTGAGCTGGAAGAGCCAGGGGAGTGCCCCCTGGGGCTAGCGTGTGTGGTGGTGACTAGCGTGTGTGGTGGTGACAACAGCCGGATGTAGTTAGAATGACGACGCAGGACCCCAACTTAAAAATTTAGCATCAACCGGTACAATTGTCTATTATGAGCTTGATCAAGTGTGGTATGTGTTCTATGTATACTACTCAGTTTATACCGAATATGCAGCTATCCGGAAAAATAGTTTGGAGAGAGAGAAAGATAGGAAAAAGACGTAAATTGTTTGGAGAGAGGGCCTGTAGGTGGAACTCCGGAAAAATTGTTTGGACAGAGGGCCTGTAGGTGGACCTCCGTTAAAATTGTTTGGACAGAGGGCCTATAGGTGGACCTCCGGAAAAATTGTTTGGAGAGAGGGCCTGTAGGTGGAACTCCGGAAAAATTTTTTGGACAGAGGGCCTGTAGGTGGACCTCCGGAAAAATTGTTTGGAGAGAGGGCCTGTAGGTGGACCTCCGTTAAAATTGTTTGGACAGAGGGCCTATAGGTGGACCTCCGGAAAAATTGTTTGGAGAGAGGGCCTGTAGGTGGAACTCCGGAAAAATTTTTTGGACAGAGGGCCTGTAGGTGGACCTCCGGAAAAATTGTTTGGAGAGAGGGCCTGTAGGTGGAACTCCGGAAAAATTGTTTGGACAGAGGGCCTATAGGTGGACCTCCGGAAAAATTGTTTGGACAGAGGGCCTATAGGTGGACCTCCGGAAAAATTGTTTGGAGAGAGGGCCTGTAGGTGGACCTCCGGAAAAATTGTTTGGAGAGAGGGCCTGTAGGTGGACCTCTGGAAAAATTGTTTGAATAGAGGGCCTGTAGGGGGTCCTCCTGAAAAATGGTGCTAAAAGAGTGCCAGTTGGACCTCTAAAAAATGGCGTTTTTTGGGTCAGTGTTAGGCAAAGACAATATGGAGGAGGAGGAGGAGTAGAGAAGAGGAGTAGAGAAGAGGAATCGGATACATAAGTTATTTAAATCTTTAGCTGCTTTCCCCCGGAGGAGATTTGAATTCCGGTGAAATCCAGGCTTTGTTCATTTTAATAAGCGTCAGCCTGTCAGCGCTGTCAGTTGACAGGCGTGTACGCTTATCGGTGATGACGCCACCAGCTGCACTGAATACCCGCTCTTACAGCACGCTAGCGGCAGGGCAGGCCAGGCCAGCACCTCCAAGGCATACAGCGCCAGTTCAGGCCACGTGTCCAGCTTTGAAACCCAGTAGTTGTATGGAGCAGAGTGATCGCTACGGACGTTGGTATGGTCAGCTAGGTACTCCCTCACCATCTTTCTGTACAGCTCCCCCCTACTCTGCCTAGACTGGGGACAGGCAAAGACAAAGCAGCGGGATGGTGAGGCTGATAATGGCGGCATCGCCGCTGACCATCTGTGTTGACTCCTCAAAGTTGCTCAACACCTGGCAGATATCAGACATCCACGTCCACTCCTCATTGTAGACTTGAGGAATCTGAGAGACCTGACTACCAGTTCTGGTGGAAGAAGACATCTGGCAGTCTACAATAGCTCTGCGCTGCTGGTAAACTCTGGATAACATGTTTAATGTGGAATTCCATCTCGTGGGCACGTCGCACAACAGTCGGTGAGCGGGCAGTTGTAGGCGGCGCTGCGCTGCCATGAGAGTGGCAGCATCTGTGCTCGACTTGCGGAAATGCGCACAGATGCGGCGCACCTTGATTGGGGTATGTCTTGAGGAACCACTGAACAATTAGGTTGAACACGTGGGCCAGGCATGGCAAATGTGTCAGTCTGCCAAGTTGCAAAGCCGCCACCAGGTTACGCCCGTTGTCACACACAACCATGCCTGGCTTGAGGTTCAGCGGTGCCAGCCACACATCGGTCTGCGCCATGATGCCCTGTAACAGCTCTTGGGCGGTGTGCCTTTTGTCACCTAAGCTCAGCAGTTTGAGCACCGCCTGCTGGCGCTTACCCACGGCACTGCTGCTGCGCCTAGAGCTACCGACTGAAGGCGCCGTGCCCACGGATGGTAATTCGGTGGAGGAGGCGGAGGGGTCGGAGGAGGAGGAGGCATAATACGTCTGAGAGACCGTGACCGAGGTAGGCCCCGCAATCCTCGGTGTGTGCAGTACATGAGCGGCCCCAGGGTCAGTCTCGGTCCCAGCCTCCACCAAGTTAACCCAATGTGCCGTCAATGAGATATAGTGTCCCTGCCCGGCAGCACTTGTCCTCGTGTCCGTGGTTAGGTGGACCTTCTCAGAAACAGCGTTGGTTAGGGCACGGATGATGTTCTGTGACACGTGCTGGTGTAGGGCTGGGATGGCACATCGGGAAAAATAGTGGCGGCTGGGGACCGAATACCGAGGGGCAGCCACCGCCATGAGATTTCGAAAGGCCTCGGTCTCTACCAGCCTATAGGGCAGAATCTCCAGGCTAAGCAATTTGGAGATGTGGACGTTGAGGGCTTGGGCATGTGGGTGGGTGGAACTGTATTTCCTCTTGCGCTCCAGCGTCTGCTGTAAAGACAGCTGAACGCTGCGCTGGGACATGTTGGTGGACACTGTGGAGGATCGTGGAGGCGAAGGTGTGGTTTTCCGGCGGGAGGCGCTCGTGCCGGGGTCCTGGGCAGGGGGTTGACTAGCAGAGGCAGCGAGTGACGCAGGGGGTTGACTAGCAGAGGCAGCGAGTGACACAGGGGAAGGAGCAGTGGTGGGACCCGCAGGAGGTGGTGAACGGCCTTGGTTCCATTTAGTGGGGTGTTTAGCACTCATATGCCTGCACATGCTGGTGGTGGTTAGGCTAGTAGTGGTGGCACCCCTGCTGATCCTGGTGTGGCACAGGTTGCACACCCACAGTCCGTCGGTCATCCTCACTTTCTTTAAAGAACCTCCAGACTTGCGAACATCTAGGCCTCGCCACGGGAGCTTCACTACGTGAAACAGTTGCTGCTGATGCACCAGCTCTGGCCCTGCTTCTCCCTCTGGCCACACCACTGCCTCTTACAACCTGTTCTGGTGCAGCACTCGCCTCCGCCTCAGAAGCACTGTCTTCACTCGGCATATCAACCCAGCTTGGGTCAGTCACCTCGGCATCCTCCGATTCCTCAGTCTGCTCCCCCCTTGGACTTCCTGCCCTGACAACAACTTCACCACTGTCTGACAACCGTGTCTCCTCATCGTCCGACACCTCTTTACAAACTTCTTCCACTAACTCAACATTGTCGTCATCATCATCACCCACAGACTGCGACAGTTGGAAAACTTGGGCATCGGGAACGAGGTCAGCAGCAACCTGAGAAGTGGTTTGTGACTCTGGGAAGGGTCCAGAAAACAGTTCCTGAGAGTATGCCGGATCACATTCCAAATTTTCCTGGGAGGGGGCAGACTGGGGGGAAGGAGGTTGAGGTGGAGGACCCATAGGAGTGCTCCCTTGGGTAACGTGGGTGGACTGCGTGGAAGACTGACTGGTGGACAAATTACTTGAAGCATTGTCCCGCAATCCACGAGATCAGCTGTTCGCCACTGTTGTGGTTTCAACAGTCCTCTACCACGTGTCCCTGTAAGTTGAGACATGAAGCTAGGGAGTGTAACTCTGCGGCGTTACACAGCTCCCTCATCAGCAGATACTGTCTCACCCTGCCCAGGACCACGGCCTATGCCCCCTGCAGTAATTGAATGCCCACGCCCATGCCCTCATCCTCGACCCTTAGCCCTGGGGTTCAACATTGTTTGTATATAAGTGTATGATATAAAAAAAAAATTAAATGGGCCTGGTGTACTGAAACCCACAAACTTGTTCAGTCTGGTAGAATTAAGTGACGTACAGAAAGTGTCACCTGGACAGTATATACGGATGGGAGCTAGTGTGCTGAACTGTGACACACAGAAAGGTTATATGCAGCTGAGTAAAATGGATTTGTATCACTGAGCTAAAACAACTGAAAAAATAATATATTTTTTTTTATTTTGTTTTTTTGGGAACGTGAACGTGACGTGCAAGAAACTATGGTAGAACTGACTGACACCCTGTTAACGGTGGCTATTTAGTCTGCGACCCAGACAAATGTCGCACAGAGAATTTTCTGGATCAAGCTGTAGATGATATTGGTAGCAAATGACTTGGTTGTATTCTGTGACGTACAGAAAGTGTCACCTGGACAGTATATACGGATCGGAGCGAATGTGCTGAACTGTGACACACAGAAAGGTTACACACAGCAATGGATTTGTATCACTGAGCTAAAA